>JBAKBP010030533.1:0-25601 GCA_037953745.1 Lithodes maja | reverse complement strand
CTGTGCCCCTCAGCAATTATGAAGAGAAAGTTGAGGGGCAAGGGAAAAATGTGACGCTTTGGCTTCCAATCTTGGTAGATTGGGAGGTCAATCCACGGAAGAGACTGTCACTCGAGATCTAGAAGATATATAAGTAAAAGGAACAGTCAGATTAAGCTATGGGTATGGCAGAGATCGCTCAGTTCTCACTCTGATAGACCAGCCCATCACCATCACGGATCTAGAGTAGGTGGTTTTGGCAAGGAAGGTGGGGGAGAGTACAGACTCGACAGTCTTATGTATTATGGGGTATGACAGGACTGTATGAAAAGGAACACCCTGAGATAGTTTGGTCATGTGGAACGTCTGGGAAGCGAGAGAATGACTAAGAGAGTGTACGAGAGTGAAATGGAAGGACAGAGAGGGATAGGTTGATCAAGAGAGAGGTGGAAGGATGAAGTTAAGAAGTTTATAGGTGAAAGCGGTGCTGAATGGGAGGAGGGGCGTCGACTGACTTGGGACAGAGGTGCATGGGGGCTATTCATTTGTACCCCTGCAGGGATCACGGCGCCCAGCAATACTAAAGGCCGTGTCATACAGAACTCGAATCCACCAGAACCCACCAGAATGAATTCAAAAATTCAAATTTTAGCCACTTCTTCCCGATTCTGGCCTATTCTTGTACGTGTTCTGGTTAGATTCTTGTCTATTATTGTGATTCAAGTGATGTTCTAGTCGTCACTCGATTGATCGATTGATCGAGTGAGTGAGCAAAAAGTTAGTGCATGCGTTAACTTTCTACGATATAGAGTGAAAAAAACTTTAAAAATTATCGAGTTACATTCTAGTCTTATTCTGGTCTCATTCGAGTCGCATTGCAGTCGCATTCTACCTATTCTGGTCATGTTCTGATGTAATTTTTATAGTCGATGCCGACTGGAATTACTTGAATGTAACTCTTTGCCACTCGATAATAACCGGAAGTCAACTGGATGACAAGTTGATTATTCCACTTTAAAATTGAATGTAATGGAATGAGAGTTGATTATAACCCGAATTAAGAAGAATACAACTGGATGCCGACTAGAATATGACTGGTAGATGACTGCATACTTGCTTGATGTATCGAGTGTACACTGGATGTCGACTCGAACATGACTAGATACTAGAATACAAGTGGAATCCAACTAGCCCTCTCCGACATATGACGCAATTTTGAGCCTATTGGGGATACTTTAAAGTCTTTGTTACCATCAGGGGTATTTAGAAACCTTTAGTTTAGTTACTTCAACCTTTGTAGTTGTCTTTGAGTAAGCTGTGGGCAGAAAACGAATTTTGGAGAGGTAATTATAAGAGTGAGAGAACTCTATTTCTTATTGCTAATCTGGCAACCTCTGCGTCATATGAGTCTGAAGGAGCTAGAAGGTAACTGGAATACAACCAGAATATAACTCGACCAGGTGCGGCCCCACGTGGGACATGTTAAGCCCATTTGTTTAGAGATTATAAGGCGTTCGGCCCATTAGTTTGGCTATTTTAACACCTTTCGCCCCATTTTGTTGTCAATTTTAAGACTTTTCGTACCATTTAGGTGTCGATTTTGTCCTGGCAAGCGAAAGCGAGCCTGAAATTTTAAGAGGAACCAGCCTTTGGCCGGGAAATTTTTCTACTGAAAAATTTACAATTTGTTTTTGAAGGTGTGTCTAGGGGTGTTTTTCTAAGCTAGATGGAAGCCCAGCGAGGAAACTTCCGATTCTGCTCTTGCTCTGAGGCTTTCGATACCTAACAATGCCTTCTGTGACTTCTGCCCGATCGAGGCTTTTTATCTCTCTCTCTCTCTCTCTCTCTCTCTCTCTCTCTCTCTCTCTCTCTCTCTCTCTCTCTCTCTCTCTCTCTCTCTCGCGCGCCCATCGTTAACCCTTTCAGTACCGGTCTCATCCTATTTAATTTACACTGGCTATTACTAGACGATTTTATTCAGCTCAAAACTAACCAACAACTAACAGGCTTCGAACTATCTCACCTAGCAATTATTACTACCACAGATCCTTCTTAAACTACACTAAATCGTTTACAAATAGACGTCGCCGGTACAGAATGGGTTAAGGCTGATCGTAATTGTCCTCCTGGGTGACAGTTGCAACTCTGTCGTTCTCTGCATCTCATTCTTCCTCCAACAACACAAAGAGTGTGATGCAGGTTAGGAGGAATGGTTTCTGGGATTGATTTGGGCCAGGGTACAGGGGGTGATAGGGAAGAAATATTTGTGGACAGTGAAATGCCATAGGTTATATATTTTTATTAATGACCATCCCTATCAACTCATAATGGGTTAATTGTTATTAATGACCATCCCTATCAACTCATAATGGGTTAATTGTTATTAATGACCATCCCTATCAACTCCTAATGGGTTAATTGTTATTAATGACCATCCCTATCAACTCATAATGGGTTAATTGTTATTAATGACCATCACTATCAACTCATAATTGGTTATTTGTTATTAATGACCATCCCTATCAACTCATAATGGGTTAATTGTTATTAATGACCATCCCTATCTACTCATAATGGGTTAATTGTTATTAATGACCACCATCCCTATCAACTCATAATTGGTTATTTGTTATTATTAATGACCATCACTATCAACTCATAATTGGTTATTGGTATTTACCAACCCATTATGTACCGGCGACGTTTTTCAATTTTATTCTGGCTAGTATAATACGATTTTATTCAGTTTATATATGGACTTAAGCAATTAACAGGTTTTGAACTATCTTAATTAACCCTTTTTACTACCACAGATCCCTCTCCAGCTGCACAAAACCTTCTAAATATAGCTAGAATGATATACAAAAGACGTTGCCGGCACAGAAGGGGTAAATAGCCATCACTATCAACTCATATAATCAACCGACAAAGAGTCGGCACGAGTCAAGTTTACAACCTGAGCCGACGTCCACACAGGTCTTAGCTATCGAATAACGGATCACATTGATCACCCTCAACCTTTCCTGACCCCTCTTTGACCCCTCTCTCTCTGATCTCTCTCTCTCTCATGTCCTTCTGCCTATTAGAGTCACGTTCCACTTACGTTCGAGTTACGTTCAACTTATTTCCACTTACGTTCGACTTAACTTCATATAATTCTGGTCATGATATACTGACATTCCGGTCTCATGTCATTCGAGTTGCATTCGACTTGGGATCGAATAGTCTTCTTTCCACATCCGGTTTCCTTCGAGTCACTTACTGGTTAACATCGACTCATATTTGGGTTACATTAGAGTCCATCGAGTTACGTTCGAGTTACATTCCGGTCATTGACGGGTCGCATTCTACTCTGAAGTCACACTCAATTAAGGCCGCGTAATTCTCGTCAATTCCGGTGAAAAGTTAGATTCCAGTGGGTTATGGTGGATTAGAGTTCTGTATGACTCGGCCTTTACTGTAGATAGATAGACAGGACTGAGGGACCACCGCCTCTCCCAGCACGACTACCTCTTCCATAATTTCCTAGCCCTTCCTATAAATTGAAGCCCTCACGATTTTGTTTGTTGTTCCTCCTACTAAAGTACTCTCGCAACCCTGTCATTCTCTTGCACAATGTATACTTCTTTTTTTCCAACTTTGCTATTTGTACTATGTATTTTTTTTGTCCATCTGCCTACTGGTATATTCACACCTCTTCCCACCAGTTTTGATAATGGAAGACTCGATGGGTGGAAATATGCCTTCTTATATTGCTGTCCTTTTTACTGTTACTTAGCTTGGATGAGATACAAAGACCTTTTAATATTTCTGTTATTGGTTGTTATCTATTGTAATAATAACCACCTATTAATAAGTGTCTTCATTGTTAAAATATATACTTACATCCTATAATAGTTACTTTGGCACTATAAGGCGTATGTAAGGCGTAGATCTTTAAAGTATGTTTTATCTACTGATAGTATGTTTGTTAAGTAGTGATGTATTCTCTCAAACAAGGATAATGCATGATCGTTAGAACTTCCTGGTTATAGTCGTGCAAGGAAATTCGTATTACATAACTGCATAACCTAATTTATTTATTTCACTCCCAACACCAAACGCCTCCAAATGAAATTAATTAAAGCATGTAATCCTTCCGGGAATCGAACCTGGGTTACCACATGCAGGTCTTAAACACCACTCTCCAGTACACCATCAAGGGTATATTGTATGACATGTACATTTGGGGTTATGCTATCTCTAAGTAATGTATGACGCTTTGAATACTTGCAAGTGAATAAGTTAGGTGTTTAGGGAGAATAATTAATAAGAAGTGTGTCGTCTGCCAACCCCAAGAAGAGAGTAATCTCTCGGTCTAGATTTGTTAATGAGGTAAAATGAAAAGCAAGTGTCCTTTTTTAGTTAAGTTATGCATGTCAGGAATCACATGCATCCATGTTTGCCAGACTAAGCAAGCCTTCCCACGGTAGGGGCGTTATGCATAAATGGTATACAATCATGAAGACTGGGGTTGTAGTGAAGAGGAGGTGTGACGCTCACCGCTTCCCCCAGAACCGCATGGCTTACTAGCTAGGACTCGCCAGGGCAGAGAATGTAGCTACAATCTACCTATCATTGTGTACTTTCCTTCTCGAGAAAGCTTGTGTTGCAAACGGTTCAGAACTGTTCTTTATTTTAGTCTGTCACAATCCTTTCTATTTTATTTAGTCAATTGAAAGTATTGTGTTAAGTAGTTGAATGATGGGAAGGAGAGAGAGAGAGAGAGAGAGAGAGAGAGAGAGAGAGAGAGAGAGAGACCAGGTGGTGTGACTTGGTGGTGAGTGTGGCGCATGGCTGGCCCCCTTACATAGGCCTCGCGGGATTCGTTGCCTCCTGCCTAACACTGCCTACTAGGCGGCTGCTTACTGGGCGACTGTCGCGCGCCCTCGTGCCATTCCTGCGAACTGGGACTCCAGCGAGGCGGTCCCTGGGAATATCCTTGTCAGATCCTTCCCAGACAGCATACTCTAAGCATCTCCCATGAACTGTTCCACACTCTTGTCTTAGAATATTTCTCTCCTACTGCCCCTATCATTTCCACTACTTCCTCACCTTTTATTAATATCAATCCCCCTCTGGTTCCCTGCATCCACACCTTGAATTGGTGGCCAGACTGTATTATATGCTGGATCTCACATTTCTTATGTACTAGGCTAAGGTTGAAGAGAGTCGTCTTTTTGGGAGATTGTATTGCTCGGACTGTCTCCATCAATCACTAATGTTTCTACAGGGTTAAATAATGCTAGACTAGGGATCAGGTACCTTGCTGTTGGTGTTTTCACTGTGTGTAGGCTACTTTTGAGCTACACGACACTACAGATTCTGTGAGTTACCTGGGTGGATCTTTTGTCTGGGTACCTTGGAGTTTAGACTGTGTAGTGCGTGAGGGCTGCTTGCCTAATCCACCCAACACTGTTCTAACTCTATTTGCTTTTACTTTTGAGGGTCGCCAGGAGGATACTTGATACTTGTGATCGAGAATCCTCAAGAGAGCACCCCTTCATATTAACGTAATCAGGCCGCACAGACCCAAGGTCCACACTAGGCTAGGAGCTGCCTTGCTCCACCAGAATTCTGTACCTTTGCGCATCCCAGCTAACTTTATTAACCCGGGTAGACATTAGCTGGATTAGATCATATACTCTTTTATGCATACCCATTATTTCTACACAAGCATTTTGAGGTCTAGGTTGCTGTAGAGACACAACCAGCATAGACCGGTTTTGTTAATAGGAGTACTACTTTTTCGTGGTGAGCATTATTACTGTTGCACCGCTTATAATATTCTTGTGTCCAATAACATTATAGGTCCAGCCTTTTTGTGTGTTTAGCCTACACGTGCATTGTCCTGCCTCCTGCTATTTTGTGGTTCCATTTCCGATACGTTCTTAGTAGCATCCGACATTATTCAGAAGATTCCTTGTTCGGTGCTTGAGGACTTTACAACACTTTCTTTCATAAAGGAGTGACAGATATTATTGATTAAAGTAACGTTAAGTAAACCTTCTTGTTTGCATTAGATCACTGTTGTGATTTAATTAAGTTAACTATCTTTTCCTTGTGTACCATAACTAAGCAACCATATGTTATAGGTAATAGGCTGTTTCAGAGAACATCAGCCTATAGTAGAAGCACATAGATACTGAGAGTTAAGATACCCCGCTATCGCAGATATATCTCTGGAGGGTATATGTGTTCTTTGTTCGACGGGATTATATATCAGGGGTTGGATCTAGCGTTTCCGTTGTTGCATTTATGCCAGTCTAGTCCAATGTATAAGAGCCACTGATTTATACGAGACCCGATCGTAACAAATGGCGACCTAGCTCAGGATTTGGTGAACTGACATATAATTGCAGGTTATTGTGCAGATTTTTCTCACAGTTTAGGCAGTGAACATTTGTTGATTTTGTGGAATATTTTTTGAGGACGTGCAAGAATTATTTTTTTAGCAAAGTAATATAGCACTTAAGCGGTCTCCGAGAATTTTTTTTATTGTGAATATTGTGGTATAAGAGTTTGGGGTACTTCTTTTTTGTGTATCAAAGTGAAAAATCTTCAGTGAGCTTCATGTCTTATAGCGGATCAGTGCAGGATGAAGACACAGTACGTGATGTAGAAGCTGAGGAGCAGCAGCATGGGTAGGTTGTTAACTTGGTGAACAGTGAGGAGGATGCAAGGAATTTTTTACAATGGCCTGTTACTTCCGACCGGTTGGTGGGTATGAATCGGTACGGTCTCCAGTGCTTAGCCGCAGCTATCGGTCATGAACGTACTAGTGGCATGACCAAGGATGACGTGTGTGTGCTGGGTGGGGTGACTGGCGTACGAGGTAGGGTGAGTGCTCAGAGCTCTTTGGCCGAGCCTCCCCTTCACTCGACTCCCAATCCTCCTATTGGAGTACCGACCCTGAGCACGCTTCCGCAGGTGGGTAGTGACTGGCAGGGTGGTTTGCCCCTGGGGGGATCACCGGGTATTTCTAACATCATTGCATCTCCTCCTTCTCCTCAAGGTTTGACCCCGGAGATGCTCTTTCAGCTCGAGCTAGCTAAGATAGAAGAGAGAAAAGAGCTAGCTAAGATAGAAGAGAGAAAAGAGCTAGCTAAGATAGAAGAGAGAAAAGAGCTGGCTAGGATGCAGCAACAGATGAGGGAAGCTGAGCTTAGGACTGAACTAGAATCTACAAGATACTGTGCCGACATGGATTTAGAGAAGTCTCGTGTTGAGACGACGGGACAGCGACTCGGTACTGGAAACCGTGCGCATGATCAGTCTCTGTCGCACCTTCTCAAACTGGTCCCTGTATTTGACGAGTCTGGTATCACAGAGTTTTAAAATAGATTTGAGAAGAAGTGCCGGGAGCATCAGTGGCCTGAAGTTAAGTGGGCGGCCCTTGTGTCCTCTAGACTCGTAGGTAAGGGGCTCAAGGATTACAATGCACTGCCTTTGGAGTCCTGCGTTGTTTATGAGCTACAACCCGAGACATATAGGTTAAAGTTCCGGGGTGTGACTAAGGGGCGAGACAGTACCTTCTTGGAGCACGCCCGGGACCTGTCCGACGCTATGGGAAACTGGCTCAGATCAGAGAAGACAACTACGTTTGATGAGATGAAACGGTTGATGCTTCTAGAGCAGTTTTATAAGTGTACGGGCGGCGACTTGACTTTAAACCTTAAAGAGAAGAACCCAAGAACTCTCGTAGAAGCAGCAGAGATGGCTGATCTTCGGTTGTCACTAATTCGGGGGTGCGGCTCTGCACAGAGAAACGATGTAGGCGTTAAGGAGCGTTACCCTCCCCCTCCCCGGAATATGGACACGCATAAATTTAAAAGCAATGACACCAAGACTGATCACAAACCTAGCACCGCCCCGTTTAAGAAGGGTCAGGGGACTTTTACACCTCGGTATAAGTCCAAGGGGAAATGTGAGTGTTATCACTGTCACAAAGAGGGGCACATGGCAAAAGCTTGTCCGAGCAGATCTCCCTCGGCGGCTGTGTCATTGGCTCGCAGCATTGGGGTGTTCCAGAAGTCTTCTGCCGTTGCTGGAGGCATAAGATCAGAGGATGGAGCACCGCCAGTGAAGAAGGATCCGGAAGGCTCGAACCCTGTCCGCGATGCCTTTTGCGACCATAGAGGGCATGGCTGCGTGAAGTGGGGGGACAAGAAGCACGGGGTACAGCTCTTGCGTGACACAGGTGCCTCTCAGACACTCTTGAAGAATTTCACTGGTAGACCCATAACGCGGCGCGGGTAGTTGTGGTGCAGTGAGTTAATGCAACTAGGTCATACCTGCTTGTTAGAATGGAGCTTGAAGTTGACGGTGTGACTCGCGAACTGGATGTGGGAATCTTGGAGAAATTGCCTGTTGGGGGCGTCAACCTCCTTCTCGGCAATGACTTTGCGGTGCCTGCTTCTAAGGTTTCACCCTTAGTCGTTGCCGAGGAGCCGGCCGACGTGAGTAGGGAGGAACAGGAGTGGGTTGAGAAGTGTCGGGTGCAACCAATGGCGTGTGTTGTAACCAGATCTCTCGCATCCAGGGAGTCACAGCCTAACAAACAGTCTTCAAATAAGCGGAGGAACGGTCACGAGAAGGTGCTGAAAGCTGATACGGTGGAGAGTCTAGTACCAGCAGCGCTTCTCGGGGACTCAGTATTAGCACCGTTATTAGAGTCTGGAGAAGCACCACCACCTGTCATTGAGAGTGTAGAGGCAGGGCTTAAAGAGACTCAGAGGCAGCAACGGTATACACGGAGAGAGCAACGGGATGCAAAGTTCGATGTTGGGAGGGCATGAGTTGTTTCGCAAACACTTAGACAGGCTAGCTCCCTCAGATATTCGCAAATTGCAGCTAGAAGACCCGGAGGTTCTAAAGTGTAGTAACGGTGCTGTCGAACTCGAAGAGGACAGGGATGCAAAGTCTGGAGATTTTTTTTTCATTGATGGCATCTTGTATCGGCGATTCCAAGACCCGCAGAGAAGTTGGGAGGGTGGGTCAGGAGTGGTAGACCAGCTGGTCGTACCGAGGGTATGCAGGGATAGCCTAATTAGGTTGGCTCATGATGTACCGCTGGCGGGACACTTGGGTGTCCGTAAGACGGTGGCGGCTTTGGGGAAACTGTTTTGGTGGCCTGGTTTGAGAGCACAAGTAGTGTCATGGGTGGCAATGTGCAGTGTGTGCCAAAAGGTCGGGAAACCTAACCAGAGCATCCCAAAGGCTCCGTTACACCCAATTCCCGTCAGTGGGCCTCCCTTTAGTAAAGTAGTAGTCGACATGGTTGGCCCCCTCCCCCCCACAAGTGCCGGAAATAAATATCTCTTGACAGTCATGGACGTAGCAACTCGGTACCCAGACGCATACCTGATGAGAAATGGTTTGGCGAAGACGGTGGTCCGTAACTTGCTATTATACTTCTCTCGGTACGGATACCCGCAGGAGATAGTCAGACCAAGGATCGAATTTCACCTCCAACTTCTTCGTTCAGACAATGAAGCAGCACGGGATAGTCACTGTAGTGTCATCTGCTTATCACCCAGAGAGTCAGGGGGTGTTAGAGAGGTGGCATTCCACTCTAAAAAGCATGCTTCGCTGCTATTGTCTTGAGAACGGCAAGGACTGGGATCTTGGCCTGTCGTATGTGTTATTCGCTGCACGAGAGGTACCTGGGGAGAGTTTGGGGTTTAGCCCTAATGAGCTTGTGTTTGGACACCGCGTCAGAGGGCCTCTCCACATGGTAAAGGAGATATGGGAAGGCACCGCTAAACCATGTTCTATGCTTAAGTATGTCCTTGAGAGTAGAGAACGAATGTTGCGTAGTCTGGAGTTGGCTGGCCGCAATCTGGTAGGCCATCTTGAAGGACAGGTACGACCACAAGGTGAAACTCAGGGAGTTTCATGTGGGTCAGGAGGTGTTGATACTACTCCTTCTTGTAGGTCACCCCTTATCCGCAAAGTACGCTGGTCCTAATAGGGTAGCAGAGAAGCTCTCGGACTTAGATTACCTGGTGGCCACTCCAGACAGGCGTAAGAGGAATCAGTTATGTCATGTCAACCTGATGAAGGAGTATGTGAGGCGCCCACCTGAGCCTCTCACTGTCCCCGTGATGACTTTCAGCAGTCAAGGTGGAGAAGGAGAACGGGACAGTCATGCGCAGGTGGATGACAACTGGGATTATCATGTTTCTGCAGATCAGTGGGCGGGAAACACGAGACAGGCGGCTCATGAGGCTTTGCAACACCTACCTGAGCAACGGCGTGTGGCTGTCGAGCGCCTATTCTGTTTATACCCTACTGTATTTGCGGAACACCCAGGCCTCACTACTCAGGAGGTGCACGACGTTGCACGACGTTGACGTCGGAGACCACCCACCCTTCAAATCAGTGCCCTATAGGGTGCCCCCTGTTAGATTTCCGGCCCTCCGGGCGGAGTTGGAATATATGTTGCAACAGGGACTGATCGAGAAGGGGGCGGTAAAGTGGACATCTCCCGTAACGCTGCAACCTAAGCCGGATGGCAAGGTGCGCTTCTGTGTTGATTACCGCAGGCTAAACGGCTCGACTCCCACCAACTCATATCCTGTTCCCCGGGTCGATGATTGTGTAGACAAGATTGGCAGGGCCAAGTTCTTGACCAAGGTGGACCTGGTAAAAGGTTACTGGCAGGTGCCTTTGTCTGAACGGGCAAAAGAGGTGTGTGGTTTTGTGGTGGATGGTGCTACATATCGTTGTAATGTCATGCCGTACGGTCTAAAGAACGCACCAGCGACCTTCCAAAGCTTGATGAACGAGTTAGTGGCTGACATTCCGAACTGTACCGTGTACCTGGACGACGTCATTATCTACGATGACGATTTCAAGAGCCACTGTGAACATGTAGAATCCCTATTTAAGAAATTAAGCGAGGCAAACTTGGTGGTCAACCTGGGAAAGTGTGATTTTGTGCGGGCTACCGGCAGTATCTGGGGTTCATGGTGGGTCTGGGCCAGGTGTGTCCCCCACAGAACAAGATATTGGCTATTAACCACTTCCCCAGGCCGTCCACCAATAAGCAGATCATGAGGTTTTTGGGCATGATTGGTTACTACCGCCGCTTTATAAAGGGCTATTCTACTGTGCTGGCTCCTCTGACGGACCTATTGGCCAAAGATAGAAAGTTTAAGTGGGCGCCTGAGTGTGAGAGGGCTTTTTTGCTAGTAAAACACCTGTTGTGTACTCACCCAATCCTCAGGGCCCCGGACTTTAGCCGACCATTCCAGCTGGCAACTGATGCCAGTGGTGTGGGGGCCGGTGCCGTTCTGATGCAATCAGACGAAGATGGGCTGGAGCACCCAGTCAGTTTCTTCTCAAAAAAGTTCAACTCGGCGCAGAAGAACTATTCAGTAGTTGAGAAGGAACTGCTGGCGATTGTGCTAGCGCTCAGGCACTTTGAGGTGTATGTTCCAGCCTATGGACCAGTTGTGGTGATCTACACCGACCATCACCCCCTCAAGTTCCTGAATCAATTCCATAACCGGAATATGAGGCTGACCAGGTGGTCATTAATGTTGCAGGAATACAACCTAGACATACGCCATATTGCCGGTTCTGAGAATGTGATTGCAGATTGCTTATCGAGGGTGGAAGACCCGGGGTAGATCATCACAAGGGTAGCCTCCTACTTTGGTTTGATTAGTATGTTTACGTCTGGTGCTTGTTGGCTCGCGTGTGTAGCCCAGTGTATTGGGTCGTAAAGTAGGAGTTGCTGTGTTGGTATAGAAGAAAAAACTAGGTTTGCCCCTGTAGTGCAGCTGCCATAAACATATTAAAAATATAAAAAAATCCTATAAAAACTCTCTTTGATAGTTAAACATTTTTTAAGTATGTTATAGCAGAAATTCTGAGTTGTACTCTTCTCAGAAGGCTGGGCTAGTGAAGCTCGCTCTTATGAGCATAACTTTGTAATTTAATCTATTGTGTTGGGAAGGGTTGTTCATTTTTATAAAGTGTTATTTTGAAGAGAACTGTGCTTTACATTTCATTGTCGCTGGGTGGCTAGGAGTGGCGAATTTTGTATGGGTTCTGCGTGTCAGATTTAGAGCTCATAGTTGGAGCCTCTTAAAAATCTTGGGTGGGGTGTGACGCTCACCGCTTCCCCCAGAACCGCATGGCTTACTCGCTAGGACTCGCCAGAGCAGAGAATGTAGCTACAGTCTACCTATCATTGTGTACTTTCCTTCTCGAGAAAGCTGGTGTTGCAGACAGTTCAGAACTGTTCTTTATTTTCGTCTGTCACAATCCTTTCTATTTTATTTAGTCAATTGAAAGTATTGTGTTAAGTAGTTGAATGATGGGAAGGCGAGCGGGAGAGAGAGAGACCAGGTGGTGTGACTTGGTGGTGAGTGTGGCGCGTGGCTGGCCCCCTTACATAGGCCTCGCGGGATTCGTTACCTCCTGCCTAACACTGCCAACTAGGTGGCTGCTTGCTGGGCGACTGTCGCGCGACCTCATGCCATTCCTGCGAACTGGGACTCCAGCGAGGCGGTCCCTGGGAATATCCTTGTCAGATCCTTCCCAGACGGCATACTCTAAGCATCTCCCATGAACTGTTCCACACTCTTGTCTTAGAATCTTTCTCTCCTACTGCCTCTATCATTTCCACTACTTCCTCACCTTTTATTAATATCAATCCCCCTCTGGTTCCCTGCATCCACACCTTGAATTGGTGGCCAGACTGTATTATATGCTGGATCTCACATTTCTTATGTACTAGGCTAAGGTTGAAGAAAGTCTTTGTCTTTTTGGGAGATTGTATTGCTCGGACTGTCTCCATCAATCGCTAATGTTTCTACAGGGTTAAATAATGCTAGACTAGGGATCAGGTACCTTGCTGTTGGTGTTTTCACTGTGTGTAGGCTACTTTTGAGCTACACGACACTACGGATTCTGTGGGTTACCTGGGTGGATCTTTTGTCTGTGTACCTTGGAGTTTAGACTGTGTAGTGCGTGAGGGCTGCTTGCCTAATCCACCCAACACTGTTCTAACTCTATTTGCTTTTACTTTTGAGGGTCGCCAGGAGGATACTTGATACTTGTGATCGAGAATCCTCAAGAGAGCACCCCTTCATATTAACGTAATCAGGCCGCACAGACCCAAGGTCCACACTAGGCTAGGAGCTGCCTTGCTCCACCAGAATTCTGTACCTTTGCGCATCCCAGCTAGACTTTATTAACCCGGGTAGACATTAGCTGGATTAGATCATATACTCTTTTATGCATACCCATTATTTCTACACAAGCATTTTGAGGTCTAGGTTGCTGTAGAGAGACACAACCAGCATAGACCGGTTTTGTTAATAGGAGTACTACTTTTTCGTGGCGAGCATTATTACTGTTGCACTGCTTATAATATTCTTGTGTCCAATAACATAATAGGTCCAGCCTTTTTGTGTTTTTTGTGCATTGTCCTGCCTCCTGCTATTTTGTGGTTCCATTTCCGATACGTTCTTCTTAGTAGCATCCGACATTATTCAGAAGATTCCTTGTTCGGTGCTTGAGGACTTTACAACACTTTCTTTCATAAAGGAGTGACAGATATTATTGATTAAAGTAACTTTAAGTAAACCTTGTTGTTGTTTGCATTAGATCACTCTTGTGATTTAATTAAGTTAACTATCTTTTCCTTGTGTACCATAACTAAGCAACCATATGTTATAGGTAATAGGCTGTTTCAGAGAACATCAGCCTATAGTAAAAGCACATAGATACTGAGAGTTAAGATACCCCGCTATCGCAGATATAACTCTGGAGGGTATAATTATGTGTTCTTTGTTCGACGGGATTATATATCAGGGGTTGGATCTAGCGTTTCCGTTGTTGCATTTATGCCAGTCTAGTCCAATGTATAAGAGCCACTGATTTATACGAGACCCGATCGTAACAGAGGGTCTCACAATCATCTGTTTTAGGTCTTCTATGTTCATCTTTTACATTAACGACTTTGATGTAGGCATAACTAGCAAGATCAATAAATTTGCGGATGACACTATAATAGGTACAGTTAATATAATAATTATAATGATATTCAGGCTCTCCAAAGACATCTAGATACACAACACGAATGGGCAACAAAGTGGCAGATGAAGTTCAATGTAGATCACTGCAGTGTAGTGAAATTTGGGAAATCGTTAGGTAAATCAGCATATATGTTAAATAATATAGATATAAGTAACTCAGTTAAAACAAATTGGGAGTCATCGTCAGCAGTGATCTGAAACCAATGCATTAGTGTGTTCGATATATGACAAATAGAGTTTTTGGATTTATATCTAGAAGCGTGAGTAACAGAACAGCAGACGTAATCTTGAAATTTCACCTAGCATTAATGAGGCCACATATGGATTATACTGTTCAATTTGAGTGTCCATGTTACCGAATGAACATAAATGTTTTGGAAGCCGTACAACGAAGAATGACAACACATATCCACAACATTAGAAATCTTCTACATGAAGCAAGGTTTTAAAAGATTCGGCTGGCATTCGTTAGAAAGGCGCATAGTTAGAGGGGATATGATATAGGTGTTCAAGTGGTTATGTGGTATTAATGAAGGGGACAAGAACATGTACTTAAGGTCAGTGAAAGTAAAAGAACTCTTACAAATAGTTTCAAATTGGATCAGTTTCGTTTCAGAAAATATATGGGCAAGAACTGGTTTAGTAACAGATTTGTAGATATGTGGAATAGACTACCAAGTACTTTAGTGGGATCAGGAATGATGGAGAGCTTCAAGACACAGTAGTTAGGCATTTGAACGTTGTGGGCTGTCTGTGAAAGGGATCTGCCTTTGAGTTCCAATCGGCTGTTTGCAGGCTCCTGCAAGTTAATGTTCTTAACTTGGTGTACTTCCTAAGGTATATATACCAGTACATATACTACAGTAGATCGACTGGACTTGACACGAAAATGTAACTTTGCAGTAAGGGACTCAAAATCGGAGAACAAACACCCAAGTTAGAACCTCGAAACCGCGAACATATCATATTATTGCGGTTCAAGGTTCAAACTTGGGGGTTCGTTTTCTGATTGTGGGTCCCTTACTGCAAAGTTCCATTTTCGTGTCAAGTCCAGATCTACTGTAGTCTATGGCCGGTAATAACACCACTGTATGGCGCCATTATGAATTTAGATAGTTTTGTTTATGTGATGTTTGCATTGCATACATATAATTTTGTTAATTAAACGGATATATTTAGGCTGCATGTTAGGTCATGCAACATCTTAGGTATTCATCCTAGATATTTTCGTGCTGCAGTTCTGCTATAAAAATTATAGAACATGTAAAGTGAAGCAAAATTAAATGAGAGGATTGATGGATGAATGGTGACTGAGTGAAGTGCTGCTTGCAATAGTCAGAAGTGTTCTCATCTTTATATGGCTCTTCCTTCTCCTATGTACGAGTCGCTAACCCCGCACCTCTTTCCAATTATTAATTTTAAGGATTTTGTAATTGGTTATTGACTGACAAACCTGATATATAGCAACCGCAGTGTGACGTCAGTTTACATTTTAGTTTGTCTATTAATATACTATTTACATTATAGTTTGTCTATTAATATACTATTTACATTTTAGTTTGTCTATTAATATACTATTTACATTTTAGTTTGTCTATTAATATACTATTTCATGCACCTTTGGGACCCATAATAAGCTCGAGGCCTTTGATAATCAGATATCGTTCCTAAACTGAATACAAATAATCAATTATTAGCTGAGCAATCTCTGCCATACCCATAGCTTACTCTGACTGTTCCTTTAACTTATATATTTTCTAGATCTCGAGTGACGGCGTCTCTTCCGTGGATTGACCTCCCAATCTACCAAGATTGGAAGCCAAAGCGTCACATTTTTCCCTTGCCCCTCAACTTTCTCTTCATAATTGCTGAGGGGCACAGGGCCCTGGGTGGGGCTTTGGTTTCCCGGGCGTTTCCGCACCCTCCTCAGCTCCCCGCCATGGAGTGGCTTCGGTCACCCAGGCTTTATTGTGGTCGGCGGGGAGGGTTCTGTGGGGCACTCGGTTATGGCCTTGGAATTGCTCGGGGCCTTGGGGAACAACAACAACCGTAAAACAATTGAAATGGACATTCTCGTACTGTTAGGGTTAAGAACACTATGTTCAGGTTAGATTTTACTATTCCACTCACCAAAAGCCAAAGCTAACTACTACCTATGCCACTATACTATTGTTATTAACCTGCATACTAAATTCTCTAGTGCAACTCTACTCTGTGAGTTGCTGCATTTACCATTTGAAGAGTGTAAGTATATCAGTCAAAGCCCCAACAACGTGTAATATGGCCTTAGGAACTTTACAGCGGAAGGGGGTGGTGGTGGGCTTGATCTGTAAGCACACTCCAGGGGATAACTTTTGTTTTATGTGTGGGTGGGTGAGAGTTAGGGGGGAGGGGGGGGGGGGAAGAGACCCTTTGGGAAATACACAGTGTACAACTGCTGAGCTCAAAACTTCAAGTTTATCGATTAGGAAAGAATTGTGGCTGACCTTGTTAGGCTTCAGTAGAATGTTGTAATTTGCAATAATGCTATATGGTATGTTATTGAATATTCTCATCATTACAAGCGATAGTTAGTCGACTATACTATCAGTAGAAAATCTTGTAATTACTATAAGAGTAAAAGGGGGATCACTACTCCATAGCTGAATATATGGTGAACATAGAAACTAGGTCAGTGTAATTCCCGAAAAGGATATTACAAATGATAGTGCACTTTCGTGGATGATTATTAACGAATGAAATGCTGTATATATCAAATTTATCGTTTCCTGCAGTACTAGTGAGCTTTATAGGTACGGTACACTCTCACATTTAAATTCGTGGAGCCATTTTTTGGTAATCGTGTAAATATAACTATATAAATTAGTTACCGGATTAATTAATTATTCATTAAATTACAAACATTACTGATGAATTTATCTTCCTAAATATAGCTTCCCATTACAGTATAGGAAGGTATAACTGCATAATGAGAACACATGGTATAAATAGGTTGTAGACAACAATCGAACTGTAAAGTACCCTTAGGGGGGTTTGTGATAAGAAGTTGCTTAAGGGGAGGTATTTAGTTTGTTCCCTAGACCTCCATCAAGCTTAAAATTACATCCCCTTGAGTCCCTTTCAAGATAAATTTGTACATTTTTCGGTAGAAAAATGTCCCGGCCGAAGGCCGGTTCCTCTTAAATTATAGGCTCGCTATCGCTCGCCAGGATAAAATCGACACCTGAATGGCATGAAAGGTCTTAATATGGGGTAAAAGTTCTTAAAATTGCTAAACTAATGGGGCAAACGTTTTATAGTATCAAAAGCAATGGGGCTAAACATGAGGGAGAAAGGGGTCAAGAAAAAAATCCCTCGAGTGGAGATCTCCCCTTAAACTCGTGTAGCATCTACCTGATGTACAGTATCTTACTGAACTGTTTGTACACTACCTCACAAAAACAGAAGCCACCCCATCTATTTATCAGAAACCATTCTTCTTCTCAAAACTACATCACAAGTATATTATACTTTTTCTATACATGGGAGGAGGTATACAGTATATGGCTATACAGCCCTGTATTTGGGGGCAGTTCATTCTCCCAATACTACCACATGCATTTTAAAGGTGGCAGGGTGGCACTGAAGCTTATAGGGCTTCCACATGGCTGATGTGATGCAGGTAGGAATTCCCATCTCAATTTCCTATACCAATATCACCTTTGGGTGATCGGGGTTCGCACATGCCTGGATCTGTTGTGTGTGCATATATATACAAGCCTTATACAGTACTGTTTATATAATGTATTTTGAGCGGGCCCTTTCAATTGTCATCCTCTCCTGGTTAGTTTTGAAGGTGGCCTCTTGTATGACTGTTGACAATATGAATATTATGATTGGAATTTTTTGTATTTATTATTTTATGTTCCAACTTTCCCTCTGGATATAGGCTAACGTCCTGTAGAATCAACCATTCAACACAGTGAAGTCAAGAGGTCTTATTCCAGATTGCTATTGAAACATGAAGACAGTTTAGGTGTTGTTTGTGGTATTACCTTCATAGACCTAGGACGCCCGGTTGTCTCCTCGTGGCTCATTGCAACTCTGACTCCTCGAAACTGCATTGCCACTGTCTCCATCTCATCTCCAAATCTCGGACACCACTCTCTCTCTCTCTCTCAAACACCACTTATTGATCTGTTTACTCACTAGGCACTGCCCAGTGTCTTCCTAGCATATTTTGCATATGGGAATATTCTTACAAAGCTATTTTATGGGAAACAGGGAGGGTATTATTATGACGTGTCAGTGGGCATTGTGGTGATGCACTGAAACTAAGTAAAGCATATATTCCATCCCAATAATATCTCCCCATTGACTTTAACCCTTTCGTTGCAGTTGCCATACAGGTAAGTCCTGGAAATATCCTGGTATTATTAGCCAATTAACCCTCAACCGACGGTGAACATCATGTGATGGGAGAGAGAATATTGGCCACCCCTGCGGTGCCCATCATATGACGGGTGCCATTTCGAGGACGTTATGAGCTATGAGAGAGAGTCCGCACGTTGGGGGGACGATAGCTGGCCTCTGACCGCTTGCCACCACCTTGGGGCCGTCACTGACACATACTGTGTCTCGTCCCCACTTCCGTATCTTGCACAACAAGCTAAAAACCGTGAAAAATACCTTATTTTAGGGTAATTTCACCTCCGGTTACACGATCGTTGCGAGATAACCCGTGGTCGTACAAGCATGATTCAGGTGTCATTGGAAAACTCTATCGCCTTTTCACGGATACATAATTGTATTACGCTCTGGCTCTTGCTTATGCAGGAAAAAAAAGCATGAAATTAAGCTCGTTTTCTGTAAATATACCCGCCCAGCAATACGGTCATATAAACACGCATGCCCGCTTTTAGGGAGTTAAAGCCTGTGGAGATGAGTGTGAGTGATCAGGAGCGCAACAGGCCCCCGTCCTCTCTCCGGCAAGTCTGCCTCGGCACTGAGGGTCTTTGGGGATGTCTTGCTGGATATATTCATTGTTGCCAAAGGCGTATGTAGCGGAAGATTGATAGTTATTAACGAATAATGCCGATGTCTGTAGTAACGCTGTGGGTGAACCTTGCTAGCTAGAGAGCTAGTTCTGGTGATACTTGAAAGCTCATGTCTTCTAGTTTTTGCTGCTAACATTTAATTTCATTCAAACATTTGCTTAAACAATCAGGAGTGCCTGAATGAGTCTAATAATAGCGGAAATTCCCCTGCACTGATTCGGTTAATGTTACCAGTTCATTAGCAAGACCACTTCACCACACCTTTCCTGAGGATTTGTTTTAACAAACCGAATGTATGTGTGAATGTACATTTTATAAATCTAATGAATGTGTGAATGTAGATTTGATATGGCATAATTAGGGTCACAAGTTTCAATTAATGACTACCATCTGTAAGGCCAATTACTTAAGAATAGGTTAAATCCTAGAGCAGCTGTAGCTGCCGGATTCAATATTCTTTAATATTTATGGTGGTTCGATTATTACTGGTAGACAATACACATTACAACAACCTTTGTGTTATGTTCCCAAGTCCCAAAATTACAATGGAAGATATCCTAGTCAGCCATTAAATAGGTTTAGTGTAGGAAATAAGTGATATGTGGTGGTTGTAGGCTATGATTAACGGGCGAAGAAGGAGGAGGAGTAGGAGTAGGAGATGAAGAAGTAAAATAAAATAAAAAAGTTAGAAGAGAAGAAGAAGAAGAAAACATCATGACATAAGTTGATCGATCTGTGAATAACAATGATACATAAGAACATAAGAAAATGAGTCTGCAGAAAGCCGATTGGCCCACACAAGGCAGATCCCTCTCACACCCAACCCTAATTATAAAACCTAATTATAGGCCCAACTCCTCTGTTATATCGGAAAGGGGATGACTAGGGGGGTAAGAGTGATGGAGGGGGAGGGGGGGGGGAGTGGAGAGGGAACCCAATTAATCTTCACAATATATTAACCTTCATAGCTTTTTTTCACCCGGGATCCCATACGTCAAGCCCTGCAATTGTCTGGGGATGTGAGGCAATTACAAAATGGAATGGATGCAGCTCTAATGGCGTGAGGATGTGAAACCAATTATTAATCGAGCTCTTAATGTAATTGTGTAATAAAACGATCACAGGGGAATTAACGTACACTCTAGGATATATATTAAGGCCATTTCTGAAACCTCGAGCTGCTTAAATGTATCCACGAAATACATATACAATGTAAGGAATTGACAGAAAGATTCGATTCATATTCATAACCTATTCTAATAGATATCCTAGAATCATATAATATTAATCGTCATAATAATAATATTAATAATAAAAATAAAACATTATAAAAATAATTATAATACTAATAACAATTATATTAATCGTAAATATAGCACCATTTCATTCATAATATTTGTCCCCTACAAAATTAACGTTTTCCTTTATCACGTATATACCTCGTTTATTGTTGTTCTCTGTTTGAACAACTCCCGTACACAATGAAAATACTATGCAAAGTATTTTTTTTCTATGCGAGTGAGGGAGACAAAAGGCAGACCTGCCTGTAGCGAGTGCCTCCCCCAGAGTTGAAAGAGTGACAGGGCCAAAATCAAGGGTCGTTCGAGCCAATATGCCTGGACACACTGAGTTTGAAGCAATTTAAGTCTTAGGAAGAGGGAAATACTGATTCTGAGAGAGAGTTCCAGAGCTCCGCTGTTGAATAGAAGAAAGATTGAGAATAATGTTTCACTCTTGGGTTGGAGATTTGCACAGAGTAGGGGTGGGATTGTGTTGCAAAACGGGTGCTACATGCTCTACATGAGAGAGCTATGTGGTAGTGGTAGAATAGTGAGAGAGATGCAACATTGCGGCGAAGAGAGAGAGACTGTAAATAGTTGGTGATTGGACTTGAGTTAACCCAAGAACTATGGTCAAACTCTTTAAGAAGTTCTACTGGGCGAATGTGGCCAGACTCCTAAGATCCAAGGCCTAAAAATATCTTTTAAAACACCCCAGTGGCACTCAAAACAAAGCAAATTGTGATTGGGCAAGATAATTCCCCTCCATAACTTGCTACCACTCCTACACATGTCCCCCCCCCCCCCTCTTCCCCCCTCCTCAATTATCCAGTATTTTTCCTATTATTCCTGATATTTATAAAGTATTTTGTGCGAGGACGGATGGGGGAGAGGGAGGAAGGATGGGGGAGAGGGAGGAAGGATGGAGGAGTGTATCTCCAAGCCTCTATGCCAGTCTGAGAGCTCCCCTGGAGTCTCAGTACCATGCTGGACACAAGAGAGGGAGGGTGTTTTTCTCTTGCCGGTCAAGGTCAGACTACGATCGTGGGGCTTAAATATAAGATTTTCACCGTCCAATTGCTGTTATCACGTTTTATTGCTTTCCATTATTCATATTTTCATATTAAAAGTAAAATAAGTGCATATGGATAAGTATTAATTATATATATTCGTAGCACAATGGATAAATGCACTGAATTTCGGTGTGAGCATCCTAGGTTTGAATCCCTGGAATGCCACATGTATTTGTTGATTTCATTAATTGAGTTTAGGAGTAAAGGGCACTTTCAAATACCATAGCTGCGCAGCTTATGAGTTAATGAGACGGAAGGCTTTCTTTGCTACTTTGTCTAGAAGTGCTGTGTGAGAGGATCCTCCCTACACGTGTGAACAATACTCAATACATGGACGCACTGTGCCCTTGTACAGAGCAAGAAGCTGTGCAGGGGTAAAGAACCCCTGGAGGCGGTTGAGATGTTTTTAGCAAGAGAGGTAATACGATTTTTTTAAGGGAGGTCTGAAGAAAAAGAGACACCAAGAATATTAATAGAAAATGAAGGGTTAATTTGTATGTTGTTGAAGGGTAGGTCATAGTTTTCTGGAAGGGGTCGACGAGTAGATAGACGGAGGAATTGAGTTTTGGAAGCATTGAAAGTAACAAGGTTTTATCTGCCCCAATTGGAGATAGTAGAGAGATCAGAAGATAGGTGCTTTATGGCCTCCTTACGTGAATTTTGTAGTTCCTGCTGTGAAGAATGTTGTGGAAGTCTAGTTGAATAATGTAATGTAGAGTCATCAGCATATGATTGAATGGAGCTGGAGATGCAGTTGAGAAGGTCGTTAAGGTATAATAGGAAGATAATTGGAGATAGGACAAAACCCTGAGGAACAACGGAGTTGATAGGTTGAAGAAGTAAACTGTGGCCGTCCACAACCGCAGCTATGGAACGGCCGGAAAGGAAATTAGGGACAAAGGCATAAATGGAGGGATAGAAATCGAAGGAGGGTAGTTTGGAAATAAGGGATTTGTGCAAGATTTTATCGAAGGCCTTCAATATGTCTAGTGCAACAGAAAAAGACTCACCGAAGTCCCGAATTGAGGATGACCAAGAGTTAGTAAGATAAGGGAAGAAAATCACCAGTAGAGCGGCCTTTAACCCGTACAATCCCAGCGACAGCTGCCAGCCGTCAGTATATAAATCACTCCCCAGTCCCAGCGAAGGCTGCAAGCCGTCAGTAATATACGGTCCTTGTAACTGCCAGTATCAGGCAGTGGCTGGTGCCATGGCTTGTAAACACTGTTCTAAGGAATTGGCAACACTTCTTAGGTTGGCTGTTAGCTTCCACAGGCTGTCTGGGTCAGTGTTTCATCAACTTTTGAGGAGGGAGGTTGTTATATTATGCCTCTGAAGCCATTTTGTCCATATTGCTTGATACTGGGGGGTACATTTATGGTAGTACCCTATGGTACAGTAGGGGTTAAGGAAGCCATACTGCCAGTCTGAAAGTAGGTTATGGGTAGTTAAATGCTTAAGACATTTTTAGGAAAGAATACTTTCAAAAACTTGGAGATGCAAGAAATGAGAGCAATTGGACGATAGTTGGAGGGTTGAGAGCGGTCATCCTTCTTTGGGACAGGTTGAATGAGAGCAAACTTCCAGCAAGAAGGGAAGACGTTAGAGGAGAGACAGAGACGGAAGAGTTTGCCTAGGCAGGGAGTCATCTCATTGTATGCTATCCTCCTAACTAATTTATACCCCTCCCCCCCCCAAAAAAAAAAAAAAAAATATATATATAGGCCTAATGTATATATAATATATATATATATATATATATATATATATATATATATATATATATATATAGATGAATACAAATATATATATTTTATTAATTTCAATCTCCACACCAAACCCCTCCAAATGAAATTAATGAGAACATGTGATCCACCGGGATTTGATAACACAAGATAACACATAAATGCATAAATAGATATAAAACAAAAAAAACATACACACACACACACACACACACACACACACATAATATACTAAGTGCAGTATATATATATATATATATATATATATATATATATATCAGATATGAATTAATTCCTTACAACTAAACCCTGATTCAGTTGTCTGTTGGAGGTTTTACATATGTGTAGCTCGGTGTTTATATTGTTGGAGGTTTTACATATGTGTAGCTCGGTGTTTATATTGTTGGAGGTTTTACATATGTGTAGCTCGGTGTTTATATTGTTGGAGGTTTTACATATGTGTAGCTCGGTGTTTTACATGTGTAGCTCGGTGTTCATATTGTTGGAGGTTTTACATATGTGTAGCTCAGTGTTTTACATATGTGTAGCTCGGTGTTTATATTGTTGGAGGTTTTACATATGTGTAGCTCTGTGTTTATATTGTTGGAGGTTTTACATATGTGTAGCTCGGTGTTTTACATATGTGTAGCTCGGTGTTTATATTGTTGGAGGTTTTACATATGTGTAGCTCGGTGTTTATATTGTTGGAGGTTTTACATATGTGTAGCTCGGTGTTTATATTGTTGGAGGTTATACATATGTGTAGCTCAGTGTTTTACATGTGTGTAGGTCGGTGTTTATATTGTTGGAGGTTTTACATATGTGTAGCTCAGTGTTTATATTGTTGGAGGTTTTACATATGTGTAGCTCGGTGTTTTACATATGTGTAGCTCAGTGTTTTACATATGTGTAGCTCAGTGTTTTACATATGTGTAGCTCTGTTTATATTGTTGGAGGTTTTACATATGTGTAGCTCGGTGTTTATATTGTTGGAGGTTTTACATATGTGTAGCTCGGTGTTTTACATATGTGTAGCTCGGTGTTTATATTGTTGGAGGTTTTACATGTGTAGCTCAGTGTTTTACATATGTGTAGCTCGGTGTTTATATTGTTGGAGGTTTTACATATGTGTAGCTCGGTGTTTATATTGTTGGAGGTTTTACATATGTGTAGCTCAGTGTTTTACATATGTGTAGCTCGGTGTTTATATTGTTGGAGGTTTTACATATGTGTAGCTCGGTGTTTATATTGTTGGAGGTTATACATATGTGTAGCTCAGTGTTTTACATATGTGTAGGTCGGTGTTTATATTGTTGGAGGTTTTACATATGTGTAGCTCGGTGTTTATATTGTTGGAGGTTTTACATATGTGTAGCTCGGTGTTTTACATATGTGTAGCTCAGTGTTTTACATATGTGTAGCTCGGTGTTTATATTGTTGGAGGTTTTACATATGTGTAGCTCGGTGTTTTACATATGTGTAGCTCAGTGTTTTACATATGTGTAGCTCAGTGTTTTACATATGTGTAGCTCAGTGTTTTACATATGTGTAGCTCGGTGTTTATATTGTTACAGATATCCATGGTCATATTTAGCAGAATAATAGGAAGGCGAAATGCAACACGATACTCAAGAGGATGTAAGGCTCAGTCGCACTGAACGTTTCGGAGCATGATATAGCCTTGATGGCCACGTCGATGCAAGCTTTACCTTTATTGATCATTATTAGGCAGAACATTTTGCTAATTACGAGTCATCCTCAACATTCTTTGTGCTATTCATAACCAGATGTGCAACGAGGGAGCAAGTTTATGAAAGTGTGTGTGTGTGTGTGTGTGTGTGTGTGTGTGTGTGTGTGTGTGTGTGTGTGTGTGTGTGTGTGTGTGTGTGTGTGTGTGTGTGTGTGTGTGTGTGTGTGTGTGTGTGTGTGTGTGTGTGTGTGTGT
The DNA here is from genome assembly GCA_037953745.1 of Lithodes maja. Classification (NCBI taxonomy): domain Eukaryota; kingdom Metazoa; phylum Arthropoda; class Malacostraca; order Decapoda; family Lithodidae; genus Lithodes; species Lithodes maja. The sequence goes on along the minus strand of JBAKBP010030533.1, from coordinate 451 downwards.
GTGTGTGTGTGTGTGTGTGTGTGTGTGTGTGTGTGTGTGTGTGTGTGTGTGTGTGTGTGTGTCATTTTTGAGAGCAGCGGACATGTTCCCCTTATAAATTAAACATAGAAGTGTCGAACACAGAATGTTTCGCTTTGCGAAGGTTATTAAGAAATCAGGCTTGTTTTATTTTATCAAATAGTTATGTTTATCGTATAAAGCATTATTTTGTAAAGTATTATGTTTATCTTCGTTAGTTAGTAAACAAACAGAGCAATTGTGCAACATATTATGTATTATAAAACCAACTCGAAGGGATTTTCATGTTGCATCCATCGCAAGTAACTGAACAAATGTACAGAAAGTATATGAGTAATTTGTTGATGAGGTAGAAATATGCAGAATCTTAAGCAACTAGTCTACAGTTTCTCTCTATGTTGTACTAACGAAGATTGAAAACATTTCTTAGAAT
>JBAKBP010030532.1:0-25602 GCA_037953745.1 Lithodes maja | reverse complement strand
CCCTCTATCACCCAGTATGTTGTGGAGGTGTAAAACATGTCGATATTCTCATGTTGTGTCCGTGTTCCCATTGTACTATGATCACTCCTTCTATCACCCAGTATGTTGTGGAGGTGTAAAACATGTCGATATTCTCATGTTGCGTCCGTGTTCCCATTGTACTATGATCACTCCCTCTATCACCCAGTATGTTGTGGAGGTGTAAAACATGTCGATATTCTCATGTTGAGTCCGTGTTCCCATTGTACTATGATCACTCCCTCTATCACCCAGTATGTTGTGGAGGTGTAAAACATGTCGATATTCTCATGTTGCGTCCGTGTTCCCATTGTACTATGATCACTCCCTCTATCACCCAGTATGTTGTGGAGGTATAAAACATGTCGATATTCTCATGTTGCGTCCGTGTTCCCATTGTACTATGATCACTCCCTCTATCACCCAGTATGTTGAGGAGGTGTAAAACATGTCGATATTCTCATGTTGCGTCCGTGTTCCCATTGTACTATGATCACTCCCTCTATCACCCAGTATGTTGTGGAGGTGTAAAACATGTCGATATTCTCATGTTGCGTCCGTGTTCCCATTGTATTATGATCACTCCCTCTATCACCCAGTATGTTGTGGAGGTGTAAAACATGTCGATATTCTCATGTTGCGTCCGTGTTCCCATTGTACTATGATCACTCCCTCTATCACCCAGTATGTTGTGGAGGTGTAAAACATGTCGATATTCTCATGTTGCGTCCGTGTTCCCATTGTACTATGATCACTCCCTCTATCACCCAGTATGTTGTGGAGGTGTAAAACATGTCGATATTCTCATGTTGCGTCCGTGTTCCCATTGTATTATGATCACTCCCTCTATCACCCAGTATGTTGTGGAGGTGTAAAACATGTCGATATTCTCATGTTGCGTCCGTGTTCCCATTGTACTATGATCACTCCCTCTATCACTCAGTATGTTGTGGAGGTGTAAATCATGTCGATATTCTCATGTTGCGTCCGTGTTCCCATTGTACTATGATCACTCCCTCTATCACCCAGTATGTTGTGGAGGTGTAAATCATGTCGATATTCTCATGCCCTCTTGAAATCCCCCGTTTTATTTTAGTGTCTTGTTTGCTTTATTTTCCTTCCTGTCATATAATTATGAATTTGTCATCCTCATATCATATTTCTTTGTTTTTCCTGTCAACATACTGTGTTCGAAGTTAGTGTTTCCGTTTCTCTCTTCATGTTAGTATTTGTTTCTCCTTTATTCACTGTGTCCCCACCTTATAGTGTTCAGTTCCAATATATTCATATCGTATTTGCATTTTAACACAAGCAACTTGGTTGAGCCCGAGAACTTTCAGTCTTCTACTGTACTTCTCCCTTCTCAGCTTGTTCTTCCTCTGTCCAATTGCTCTTCTTTCCTACTTTACTCCAGCCATCTGGTCTTGTCTACTCACATTGGAATGCTTTTTGTTCATTGAATACATAGTGTTCGTCACTGTTCATTGTCCATACCAAAACTGAATATCTTCGGTGGAAGTGGATTTATTTATATATTTGTTTATGTATACATATTAATTAACTGTCAGACAACAAGCTCCAGGACAATTGTTGGACACAACGTTCATATTTAGCTGAAGGACCCATCAAAGTCCGAATCAAGTCAATGTTGATCCCCCTACAGTGATCTAGGGGCACCACTTTGGTTATTTAGGTGTAGTTTTAATAAAATGCCGGCTTCTGATTGGTGGGATTATTAGCCAAATAATGCCAAAGGGGTGTGACGTCACTGATGCGGTTTAATATTGTTCGTCAAAGAACGTTATGTCGCATTTTTTAGTATATTTCATTCGCTCTCTACTGTATGATTGTCAACCAAATGTTTAAATAATGTGTATGTTTATACGATTATAACAAGACTCCATCACACAAATGTTAATGGCTTATGTAAATTGATGAATGATAAAATTCTTCTTTAATAACAAATAATTGTAATTGCCCGCAATAAGTGCTCCCACTGTTCAGTGATGAGAGGACATAATTGTTTTGATGTGTCAGCCATTTAGAGGTGTGTTACTAGCGCAACTTCCACGAAAATTACTTATTGCTAAATGCCAGAGTTTTGTAAACTTTGTCAATGGAAGCCTTTTCAACCTGTTATTGTTATGCCGAGAACTGACGTTTATTATAATAATCCACGATTTTACATTTGCCCATTAGTCAGTTCCTTCAATGTATCATCATTTCACTTCTCCCTCCTCTTCCAATTCCATCCTCCTTCTCTTTCTCCTCCTCATTCTCTCATGTTCTTCATGCTTTTCCCTCTTCCTCATTTGCTTTCTCCTTCCGATCTTCTTGCACCTTCTTATCCTTCTCCTCTTTTTCTTTTATCTCCCCTACCTCTTCCTGTACCCCCTGTTCCTCTCCCTCCTTGTCTTGATAGCCTAATGCTTAGTGTGCGGAATTTCGGTGTGAGTATCCTAGGTTCGAGTCCTTGGAATACCACATGTATTCATTACTTTAATTGATTTCGTTAGTTAAGTTTATTTGTAAATTTATTGGTAGGTTGGTGAAAACAAATATGAATTCTTGCTGGACCATAACACTGTACAGACGTATTCCCAGCACCGGTGGTGTCAGCTGCACCCAACACGTTAATACAACAATATACCATTGTATTGTTCCTGTCACTCACACTCACAGTACAAGACAAGGGAAAAGGATGTTGTTGTTCCGCCAGAAATATAGTTAAACGAATGTCATAAAAAGTGTCTGCTGTAATGCATGTATTTGTTTTAATAAATGTACAGTATATTGACATTAATAGCATTTGCATTCTCGAAAAAAAGGACTTTGCAATGAAGCTTGTCCCTTTTCTGCATATAATTATTATGTTATGCTATATTAAGCTATTGGTAATTAATTATTAGTATATATGCATTGCTCTCCCTTTGGGAACTGTACATTTTGTTATGAACACCTTTAACAAATATGCAAATTATTGTCCAATAGGAATGATATATTTGAGTGTTTGCATCTGCTGCTCTTCTCAATGAAAGTAAAGGGATATCCTGGATGTTCACTATTTAAAGCACCAATGCTAGCATCACTGACATCGACCAAGAGGCCTGAAGAGTTTGGCATTGTTTATAGACAAATATTTTGGTTATATGTATCTTATGATTGTAAGGCGATAATTATTACACAATCTTACTCGATGATCTGTCAACATTGAATATTATCTCACCAGTGGGGTTCCATAAACACGTAAGCAAACAATAATGGTAATACAAATAAGATATTGAGATGAAGCTTTTCAAGCTGATCAATATATTCAATACAAATACTATTCGATAACAAACCTGAGATTCCTGCTTAGTCTTTTGACTGTTAGGTCAATTGATCTTATCATATTATTGTCTTAGATATGTGGCTTTCGAGTTACTAATATTAATTTAGGCGTCCACTGTTAATATTTGTATTTACAATTGTAAGAATATTATTATGTGTGTGAATATAATGGATAATAAAACCTCTAATGTCACTGGATTGTGTGTAGTTATTTAATCTAGGTTTAAATAAAAATATGCTGCTCCTCGGTACTATGGTCATGGTGGTCTGGTTAATTCATTAAGTGAGCAACGCAACTGTTGCTGACATTTGTTTTAAGATTTAATAATCAGCATGATCCTGCTTTGTGTTAAAGATATATGTTTAGTAGATATACAGTATACTTATAATGCAATCGACTCTGCATATCGTGTTGAGTGGGTGGTGCATGTCCTTGTTGGCTTATGTGTAGCCTATGGGGATTTTAATTAATAGTATTTTTTGTTTTACTACCCATTGCAAGCCAACAATTATATGTTGTACACTAGAGATGCCCAAGGTGATTTTACTGCATGAAAACAATAGTATGAATAGGCTATTCTAAAAGAGTAAATCATAATATATCTGGAGTGAGAGGGAGAAAAGAGGACCAATGGAGTGTGGCGGAACTATACGATACTAGTACAAGATAACAGTTGGTGAGGGTGAAGGCTGCCACGAACAAAGTTTGGAGTTACTTATTAAGGGAACCACCAAAGCAATCAGAGAAGTTAAAGGGGCCAGGAGCAGGGACGGGAACCAAGGGAATTAAAAAAATGTGTTTGTTTTTTTAATTATCTGGCACACTTGGATTATGGGTTATTCTTGGCTTATTGTTTTAACTTTGATGACTGTGTTAACTTGGTGGTCCTCCAATGATTTAGTTACAGTAGTAGTGTACGTGGTAAGTTGTGGCCATAGGACACCCTTCTACCTGACATACCACTGGCTCCTATCACAGTATAGGTTTCGGCGATTGTTATATGAATTTCGTCGTCTGTTGGGTCCTTTCTGTCCTACTGTCTTAATTTTGGCTGTGGTGTGTGTGTGTGTGTGTGTGTGTGTGTATATGTGCGCGCGCGCGCGACATTTAAATTTTGTTGACGTCAGGTAGATACTGTATCATGATGATTGGCTATTTCTCTTCTGCGTGTGCGCGTTTCTCCCTCCACTCTCTCTCTCTCTCTCTCTCTCTCTCTGGCATTGCTTATTATTCACTTATTGTTTAACACATTTTATTTGCATTATAACACCATATTTCCTCCACCAGTGTCATTTATCTCATGCTTGATTTTTTTCTACCACTAAAAGGTTTCCCCTTTTTCCAATTGTCTTATAGCATTATCCTTCTGTCTCTGTCTTTATCTCTTCTATTGTTCTATGTCCCCCTCTCCAGTCTTTATGATATATTCTTTTCAATCCAGCTTTTCAGTGTTCGCATGTTTTATCTTTCCCTCACTTGATATTTAATCAAGCTTGTGTTTCCGTGATGACTGTTTGTTTATAATTAATGGTAATATAGATTATCAGAACATGTAGTATAGAGTTTACATAAGTATTATAATGTTCTAATATTATATCCTTGGCTCTAATAATTTAATGCTTTAATGTGTACCTCATAGAGCAAATAAATAAACATAATAGTCAACAACTAACTATTCTTTGAAAGATAACATCAGTCTAGTGTAATTCAAGACATCTGTACAATATTATATAGTTTTATTGAATATATATATTCAGCAATAGATTAAGATAAGAAGGCATTGTTACCTAATTATGAGACAAATGTAGACGTTACCTGAGATATTACACTATGGGTTCATTATTGACAAAACCTGTCGTACTTGAATATTTAACAATCAGAGCAATGTATGAGTTTAGTACACATTTATAGGTTAAGGCCCAGTTAATTACTCCTTCCATTCATTTATCCATAGCCTATGATAGCGCAGTTGGAAAGTGTGTACATACTTAGATTGATATGCAGGATTCGAAACTGCATAATAAATCGTAGGCTTGTCCACCATTCTTTAACTGTTTTCGTAGCGCAGTGGATAAATGCACTGAATCTCGGTGTGAGCATCCTAGGTTCAAATCCCTGGACTGCAACATGTATTTGTTGATTTCATTAATTGAGTTTAGGAGTAAAGTCGGTTGGTGGAGGTAACATAATATAAGATTACATACAGTTCATAAATATGTCCATCTTTACATTACGATAGTAAGACCTTACCGGTAAAAAACCTAGTAATAACCACCGGTAGTTAAGTTTATTCCCATTTAAATGACAACATTACGTTATCAATAGCGTGACGCCTCCCGGCGTTAGCAGAATGGTTGCGTGGGGCATTGCAGCTCGCTAGCGCTCGCCAGGATGGGGGGATGGGCTACAGTTGTCCTAGAATGATCTGCTTTATTTAATTAGTGTCGTGTTGCCACAGACAGTCTAGAAATGGTCTTTGTTTTGGTCTGTGACCGCGCCTTATATTTTATATTCGCTATAATATAAATGTTGCTTGTGTGGGAGGCGAGCGAGAGAGGGTGAGGGAGTACACCTGGCAGCGAGGTGAGCTATGACGCTCGCTTGGGCGCTGACGGCGTTGGCGGCCGGGTGGTCAACTAGTCCCTTCCCATCGCGGCCTCATGTTTTTTACCAGCTCAGAGCTTGCCTGACACGCGTATCGCCTACATCCATTGCAATTCTGTCCCCCATACTCGCTACTTTGCATACTATTTCTCTCTCTCGACTTCTCCTTTCTCATTCTCTAATCTTTATTAAACTCAATACCCCTTCTGGTTTCAGCATAGACGTTCACCGTCGACCAGTCGTATTGTACGCGAAGCTCTCAGATATTTCCATGTATTAGGTTAAGGAGGTATTATGCTTTATTGAGGGTTAGAGAGACGGACTTTTCCGTATGTGTCCTCTCTCGGGAAGGTTGTAGACCGGTATATGTCTCCCTTGCAGGGTGTTGAGTGATTCTTCTTGGTTATCTAAAGCTAGACTAGGGGTAAGGTTACTGTGTCGTTGTCGCCGATGTGTGCAGTGTTAGCTAAGCTCTGCACGACATCGACAGGTACTGTGGGAGCCTAAGTTGTCTTCGGGTTGGTTTACTTTGCGAGCACAGCGCTGTGGTGTGAGAGGGCCGTAGCCTATCCCTCACAACATAGTGCTGCCTCTTTGTGTTGACTTCTGAGGGATCGCCAGGATAGAGCTAGGTACTAGAGACCTAGATATATCAAGAGAGCATCCCGGTCATATAACGTAATCTTCATTATACCACCCTCGGACAACGTTAGGCTACTAGCCGCATGCTCGCCCATTGTTGCCCTGCCTTGATACCCCAGCTAGACTTTATTAACTGAGCAGACACTGGTTAGAGATAAGCCCCATTATTATATGTATGCAACATTATTATTCACTGCACTTTTGAGCCGAGGTTGTTGTTGAGTTGCACAACCCGAGTAGGCTGTTGCGTTGTGTCACAAAGCATTTCTTTAGTTGTCGAGCATTACTACCTTTGCGCAGTCTTTATTATTCGCCTGCCTATTATTACTATATGTCCTAGCAGTTATTGTGACCCGTATTCTGCATTATAATTGTTCAAGATTCTTTACGAACATCTTCCCAGCATCAGACTTATTTCAGAAGTTTCCAGTTGATGTTGCAGGACTAGCATTGCACTTTCTTTAATACAGGAGTGCCAGTTATTTGAGTATCTACCGTAACGTTAATTAATCACGTTAACTATCTTTTCTTTGTGTAACATAATCGAGTAATCTTTTACTGTTTGAGAATAGGCTGTTTCATTGAGCGTCAGCCTAGTGTGTGTGCACCAGTTACTGAGTCATAGGATACCTCGTTGTCCAGGCACGACTCAGGGCGGTAATGGTGTTTTGTTTTCCAGTGTTTAAGGCAGGGGTTGGATCTAGTGTTACCGTTGTTGCTTTTTGCCATTATCTAGTCCAATGTTGAAGAGCCCTGTGTCTTTTAGAACCTGGATCGTAACAATAGTGCTACCAGTCCATGGGCCGTTAATAAGATGACATTTATTAACAATATAATGCTGAGGCCCCAAAGTAGGTTTGTTATGTTGTTATGGCTCCTGACTATCGTGAAGTGCAGTAGAAGTTATCCATACCTCATTGTTTTACGACCATGTATTCAATATATTCATTATAATATTATACTTCGTTCTCAGGTGCCTCATTTCCAGGCCAATTATTGTCCCGCGTTATTAACACTTTTGGGCAGTTTGTATTTACATTTCAGGGTCATTGTGTTCGTCAGTTCATTATTATAGTTTGAAAAGTCAAACCAATTACTTATCGGTCAGTCCGTGTAAAACTAGGGCATGTACAGGTGCGGACAAGTATATTGGTTCATGTCTGGGTGAATGATGAGGTGTGTGTGAATGGTATGGAATTGAGAAAGGGTTTTGGAGGGTGTATTCTCCATTCTTCCTCTGTTTTGCGCGCTCTCTCTCTCTCTCTCTCTCTCTCTCTCTCTCTCTCTCTCTCTCTCTCTCTCTCTCTCTCTCTCCAGTATCAGCAAAACATATAGGCAAGAATCAGCTGAGTGACCCAATTTAATTCTTTAAGGGAGTTCAGACGGTATTGTGCAGCATAATTTACTGGTTCGGCTTCATGGTTTAAGGAGGGGGTTTAGCTTGCTCTCTAAACCTCCATCAAACTTTTAAAAAACACCCACAAGATCCCCCTTCGTTATGAATTAGTACATTTTTCGGTAGAAACATGTCCCGGCCGAAGGCTGATTCCTCTTCAAATACAGGCTTGCTATCGCTCGCCATGAACAAAAATCGACCCCTAAATGGCACGAAAGGTCTTAATATTGGCAAATAAATGAGGCAAAAGGTCTGGATATCGCCAAATAAAAGGACCATTGTCTTGAAATCTCATTACTAACAGTGCTAAACATGAGGGAGGAGGAGGACTTGAAAAAACAACTGCCTCCCCTTAAGCTAATTGAATTGCCTTTTTGTTAACAATTCAGTGATCACCCCAACATGGTAGTACATAAAGTCAGCTCAATAATTACTGAGAGCAGGAAGCGGAGGTGAAGAGGATTATACGATGTAATTTATACAGAAAAGGAATGCAACTATAAAGGAGTACTCAGTGATATATTTACAAGGCAGTTCAAGTATTAATTGGTCTGAGCCAAGGGTTTAATCATTGTCTAGCAGTTAATATTATAGAAAATATAATGGAATATATTTATGTATGTTTTAACGAGTATTAACTATTTCCCTCTTATGTTTACTGTAATGTTATTGTAGGTCCCACCAGTTGGCTATACTCAGCTTAAGAATAACCCCTTCAGTTTACTGTAATGTTATTGTAGCTCCCACCAGTTGGCTATACTCAGCTTAAGAATAACCCCTTCAGTTTACTGTAATGTTATTGTAGCTCCCACCAGTTGGCTATACTCAGCTTAAGAATAACCCCTTCAGTTTACTGTAATGTTATTGTAGCTCCCACCAGTTGGCTATACTCAGCTTAAGAATAACCCCTTCAGTTTACTGTAATGTTATTGTAGCTCCCACCAGTAGGCTATACTCAGCTTAAGAATAACCCCTTCAGTTTACTGTAATGTTATTGTAGCTCCCACCAGTAGGCTATACTCAGCTTAAGAATAACCCCTTCAGTTTACTGTAATGTTATTGTAGCTCCCACCAGTAGGCTATACTCAGCTTAAGAATAACCCCTTCAGTTTACTGTAATGTTATTGTAGCTCCCACCAGTAGGCTATACTCAGCTTAAGAATAACCCCTTCAGTTTACTGTAATGTTATTGTAGCTCCCACCAGTCGGCTATACTCAGCTTAAAAATTACCCCTTCAGTTTACTGTAATGTTATTGTAGCTCCCACCAGTAGGCTATACTCAGCTTAAGAATAACCCCTTCAGTTTACTGTAATGTTATTGTAGCTCCCACCAGTAGGCTATACTCAGCTTAAGAATTACCCCTTCAGTTTACTGTAATGTTATTGTAGCTCTCACCAGTAGGCTATACTCAGCTTAAGAATAACCCCTTCAGTTTACTGTAATGTTATTGTAGCTCTCACCAGTAGGCTATACTCAGCTTAAGAATTACCCATTCAGTTTACTGTAATGTTATTGTAGCTCTCACCAGTAGGCTATACTCAGCTTAAGAATTACCCCTTCAGTTTACTGTAATGTTATTGTAGCTCCCACCAGTAGGCTATACTCAGCTTAAGAATAACCCCTTCAGTTTACTGTAATGTTATTGTAGCTCCCACCAGTTGGCTATACTCAGCTTAAGAATTGACCCTTCAGTTTACTGTAATGTTATTGTAGCTCCCACCAGTAGGCTATACTCAGCTTAAGAATAACCCCTTCAGTTTACTGTAATGTTATTGTAGCTCCCACCAGTAGGCTATACTCAGCTTAAGAATTACCCCTTCAGTTTACTGTAATGTTATTGTAGCTCCCACCAGTAGGCTATACTCAGCTTAAGAATAACCCCTTCAGTTTACTGTAATGTTATTGTAGCTCCCACCAGTTGGCTATACTCAGCTTAAGAATAACCCCTTCAGTTTACTGTAATGTTATTGTAGCTCCCACCAGTTGGCTATACTCAGCTTAAGAATTACCCCTTCAGTTTACTGTAATGTTATTGTAGCTCCCACCAGTAGGCTATACTCAGCTTAAGAATCACCCCTTCAGTTTACTGTAATGTTATTGTAGCTCCCACCAGTAGGCTATACTCAGCTTAAGAATAACCCCTTCAGTTTACTGTAATGTTATTGTAGCTCCCACCAGTAGGCTATACTCAGCTTAAGAATAACCCCTTCAGTTTACTGTAATGTTATTGTAGCTCCCACCAGTAGGCTATACTCAGCTTAAGAATAACCCCTTCAGTTTACTGTAATGTTATTGTAGCTCCCACCAGTTGGCTATACTCAGCTTAAGAATTACCCCTTCAGTTTACTGTAATGTTATTGTAGCTCCCACCAGTTGGCTATACTCAGCTTAAGAATAACCCCTTCAGTTTACTGTAATGTTATTGTAGCTCCCACCAGTTGGCTATACTCAGCTTAAGAATAACCCCTTCAGTTTACTGTAATGTTATTGTAGCTCCCACCAGTAGGCTATACTCAGCTTAAGATTACCCCTTCAGTTTACTGTAATGTTATTGTAGCTCCCACCAGTTGGCTATACTCAGCTTAAGAATAACCCCTTCAGTTTACTGTAATGTTATTGTAGCTCCCACCAGTTGGCTATACTCAGCTTAAGAATTACCCCTTCAGTTTACTGTAATGTTATTGTAGCTCCCACCAGTTGGCTATACTCAGCTTAAGAATAACCCCTTCAGTTTACTGTAATGTTATTGTAGCTCCCACCAGTTGGGCTATACTCAGCTTAAGAATAACCCCTTCAGTTTACTGTAATGTTATTGTAGCTCCCACCAGTAGGCTATACTCAGCCTTAAGAATAACCCCTTCAGTTTACTGTAATGTTATTGTAGCTCCCACCAGTTGGCTATACTCAGCTTAAGAATAACCCCTTCAGTTTACTGTAATGTTATTGTAGCTCCCACCAGTTGGCTATACTCAGCTTAAGAATAACCCCTTCAGTTTACTGTAATGTTATTGTAGCTCCCACCAGTTGGCTATACTCAGCTTAAGAATAACCCCTTCAGTTTACTGTAATGTTATTGTAGCTCCCACCAGTAGGCTATACTCAGCTTAAGAATAACCCCTTCAGTTTACTGTAATGTTATTGTAGCTCCCACCAGTAGGCTATACTCAGCTTAAGAATAACCCCTTCAGTTTACTGTAATGTTATTGTAGCTCCCACCAGTAGGCTATACTCAGCTTAAGAATAACCCCTTCAGTTTACTGTAATGTTATTGTAGCTCCCACCAGTTGGCTATACTCAGCTTAAGAATAACCCCTTCAGTTTACTGTAATGTTATTGTAGCTCCCACCAGTAGGCTATACTCAGCTTAAGAATAACCCCTTCAGTTTACTGTAATGTTATTGTAGCTCCCACCAGTAGGCTATACTCAGCTTAAGAATAACCCCTTCAGTTTACTGTAATGTTATTGTAGCTCCCACCAGTAGGCTATACTCAGCTTAAGAATAACCCCTTCAGTTTACTGTAATGTTATTGTAGCTCCCACCAGTAGGCTATACTCAGCTTAAGAATAACCCCTTCAGTTTACTGTAATGTTATTGTAGCTCCCACCAGTAGGCTATACTCAGCTTAAGAATTACCCCTTCAGTTTACTGTAATGTTATTGTAGCTCCCACCAGTTGGCTATACTCAGCTTAAGAATAACCCTCAGTTTACTGTAATGTTATTGTAGCTCCCACCAGTTGGCTATACTCAGCTTAAGAATAACCCCTTCAGTTTACTGTAATGTTATTGTAGCTCCCACCAGTAGGCTATACTCAGCTTAAGAATAACCCCTTCAGTTTACTGTAATGTTATTGTAGCTCCCACCAGTTGGCTATACTCAGCTTAAGAATAACCCCTTCAGTTTACTGTAATGTTATTGTAGCTCCCACCAGTTGGCTATACTCAGCTTAAGAATAACCCCTTCAGTTTACTGTAATGTTATTGTAGCTCCCACCAGTTGGCTATACTCAGTTTAAGAATAACCCCTTCTGTTTACTGTAATGTTATTGTAGCTCCCACCAGTAGGCTATACTCAGCTTAAGAATAACCCCTTCAGTTTACTGTAATGTTATTGTAGCTCCCACCAGTAGGCTATACTCAGCTTAAGAATAACCCCTTCAGTTTACTGTAATGTTATTGTAGCTCCCACCAGTTGGCTATACTCAGCTTAAGAATAACCCCTTCAGTTTACTGTAATGTTATTGTAGCTCCCACCAGTTGGCTATACTCAGCTTAAGAATAACCCCTTCAGTTTACTGTAATGTTACTGTAGCTCCCACCAGTTGGCTATACTCAGCTTAAGAATAACCCCTTCAGTTTACTGTAATGTTATTGTAGCTCCCACCAGTAGGCTATACTCAGCTTAAGAATAACCCCTTCAGTTTACTGTAATGTTATTGTAGCTCCCACCAGTAGGCTATACTCAGCTTAAGAATAACCCCTTCAGCTTACTGTAATGTTATTGTAGCTCCCACCAGTAGGCTATACTCAGCTTAAGAATTACCCCTTCAGTTTACTGTAATGTTATTGTAGCTCCCACCAGTTGGCTATACTCAGCTTAAGAATAACCCCTTCAGTTTACTGTAATGTTATTGTAGCTCCCACCAGTTGGCTATACTCAGCTTAAGAATAACCCCTTCAGTTTACTGTAATGTTATTGTAGCTCCCACCAGTTGGCTATACTCATCTTAAGAATAACCCCTTCAGTTTACTGTAATGTTATTGTAGCTCCCACCAGTAGGCTATACTCAGCTAAAGAATAACCCCTTCAGTTTACTGTAATGTTATTGTAGCTCCCACCAGTAGGCTATACTCAGCTTAAGAATTACCCCTTCAGTTTACTGTAATGTTATTGTAGCTCCCACCAGTAGGCTATACTCAGCTTAAGAATAACCCCTTCAGTTTACTGTAATGTTATTGTAGCTCCCACCAGTAGGCTATACTCAGCTTAAGAATAACCCCTTCAGTTTACTGTAATGTTATTGTAGCTCTCACCAGTAGGCTATACTCAGCTTAAGAATTACCCCTTCAGTTTACTGTAATGTTATTGTAGCTCCCACCAGTTGGCTATACTCAGCTTAAGAATTACCCCTTCAGTTTACTGTAATGTTATTGTAGCTCCCACCAGTAGGCTATACTCAGCTTAAGAATAACCCCTTCAGTTTACTGTAATGTTATTGTAGCTCTCACCAGTAGGCTATACTCAGCTTAAGAATTACCCCTTCAGTTTACTGTAATGTTATTGTAGCTCCCACCAGTAGGCTATACTCAGCTTAAGAATTACCCCTTCAGTTTCATATGATTGAGATTTGTATTCCTCTGCTTCATAAACTTCCATTGTATTATAATATATAATAAATAATATATAGACGGTCGAATTAACACATAAAAGGCCATCTGTAATCAAAAGGTTTTGCATACATTGTGAGATTGTTTTATGACATTTTACTCCCCTATAATCTCGGATTTAATAGTTTAGCGACAACCAAAATGACACATTTTGTACAATTAAGTCGAAAATATTAATCTGACTGTATTACGAATGGAAAAAGAAAACAAGGAAAACCTTAAAGAATTATTGTATGAAAAATATCAATATAGTGTTTCATGACAGTTTGTTATCGGATATATTTGGGACTATTAAAATTAACTATGCTGACCTTACCTTCGGAAGCTATTACGAATGCTCATAAACTTCGTCACCGTAACTTCAAAAGGTAAGCGTTATGTGTTATATATTGACTTGACTCGTAAATTAGCAATAGGTTTAATTTATTACTCATAGGAATGGTCGTACTTAGGATACAGTATCGGCAAAACAAAGAGGTACTGTATTATGTACTGTACAGTTTGCCGCACAAGTCCTGTGAAATCATACTTTGGCAGCGTCAGACACACCTCCCTCACTCTACCTCCTACCTTCCACCACACCTTTCCTCCCTCCTTTCCACTGTCCGACTCATAGTATTTTACGGTTATGAAGTAGGTGTGTTGTGAATCACTTAAACCACTTGTTTTAATTTCATTGCATTGATACCCTAGCCGTAAATTCATATACCGTTTCGCTAACGTTGTTCAATGTTATACATTAAATACAGTTCAAAGGGCGTTGTCCAATGTAATTTGTCCTTACTACAAAGGAGTACAAAGGAAATCAAGCAACAACAGGTTTAGTGACCCTTCTAGGCTGCTTGTCCTCCAAAACACTGAGGATCAAGTGTCCAAACAGTGGTTTAGAGTGGGTAAGGGAACATTGGAAAGGGAACTACTGCCCTAGAACTAATGTCCGTGGCAGGATTAGGAAGTTAGTAGGGGACAGATGGGTTAGTAACTGAGGGGGGGATAAAATAAAGTTATTCATTTACAAACGCAGTCAGTCGCGGGTTTGATGCGAGATATTTGTCTAAGCGGAGTTTAAATGAATCTATTAGTGAGTGAGAGAGAGAGAGAGAGAGTTACACAGAGTTACATAGATACTCAGACCACACAGACCTTGCAGAACTAGGTGGTCCGACCTTATTACTACTAGACAGGGAAAGTTTATAGTTGAAGAATAGGACAGTAAAGTAGAAGGCTCTCTCCCCACCCTCCGGCTAAAAAGCCGTACCGGAGAATAGGATTAAGTGTAACCTTATGGGTCAGGAATTGCCCACAAGGAAAGTGTTTTATAGAGTACGGTACAGAAAAACATTAGTTTGAAAGTGAAATTACACATGCCTACTGATTAATTCATATCTATCCAATCTCCATCAGATGATCGTCCAGTATTGTTTTTAAACGTATCAATTGAATTACTGTCGACCACCTCCCTTGTATTCCACTCTTTAGCCACACTCTGTATGTGAAGACATTTTGTGTCACATCTAAGGATGCCTTTTTATAATAAATGTAATTCCATTACCTCGGATTGTAGCATTGTTATTAATCGTGAACAGTGAGTGCACTGGGCTGGGGGTTTTCTGTAGGGATGGGTAAAAAAAGTATTAATTAGATTTTGTTTTTGTTTTAAATGTGTGTGTAATTTATATAATCTTTTCTAATTACAGGTGAGTAAGCAGTGATATAGTGACTGAAGACACAGCTTGAGCGTGTATAGTCAATTCTCTTATAATGTGTTATAATAATACACTATACATTATAATTTGCATTTTTTCATTGACGATTATGAAGTGCTGATAGATATTTTAACTATTAAGATTCGATTCGTATACATACAAGAAGGGTGTGTAGAGAGCGGAAAAAAAGGGTCTAGACTAGATTATTTAAAAAAAGTCTTTACAAATCACATTTTAACAATACTGGAAGCTAGAACTGTTATGTGGCAGTTTTCCTGAAAGGGATGATGTGTGGGTATTTTCAAAAACTTACCTGAAGTTTGGGGCGTTGCATTTTCACTGACCACATTCACAACCTCTACAGCTGGGTCGACTCTAGAATCTGTAGGAAAATTAAAATAATATAATTAATATAAACCAATAACCAACAGGAATTTATAGATACCGCCACAATATAAATCACACACTTGATGTGTGATTGCAGAGTTGAATATATTGTTCTAACAAAAATAAATACAAAAATACAAATAAAAAACACGATTCATATTTTACACGTGAGTTATAATTTTTGTAAGAATTATCAGAATTGCAATTATTTTAGCAATCTACAAATGCTGCGCATTGAGATGTTCTCAGATTCCTTCTTCGTTTGAGTATCGAACTCTCTGCTACACTCTTCACACAGTGTGGACACATCATTACACAGCTTGCTTGTGGAGTCCTCATCACATCCGGATTGATGAAATTGGGCAGGGCACGCGATGCAGCGACATCCCTTGCAGCATTCTGTAGGGAATGAGACGAAACAACAAGAAATTAAATATTTATAACCCAACTGTGCGATCTATTGCGTTTATTATACTGTATATTTTTTTTTTTTTTTTTTTTTTTTACAAAATAGTATCCCCGCTATAGACAAGTTGATAAATTAATTAATCTTAACATCCATAGTTAGACAAAATACACCCGCACACACACACACACACACACACACAGTATACTGTATGTATCCAGCAAAAAAACCAAAAAAACATACCTGAGCTCAAAGTTGTGTCATCAACAGATCCCTCCATTGTCTGAAAGAGGCGGAGGAGCCAGCCATGGGTTATCATAGGGTCAACGTAATGCTCTCCACAGTTCCTGCATATGGTGTGAGTGGTTTTGCAATGGACTTTCCCCTCGCATTCAGGGTGATGGTAAACGTCTTGACAGACGAGACATTTATACCCCCTGCATTTACTATGATGTGCATAAGAGGTACTTTGTGTTTCATTCTTCTTATTGTCTAGACACCGGTGAACTGTCTTTGAATCATAGAACGTATCACACTTTTCACATAGAAAATGAGCGGAGAGGGGCCCTTTACATTTCTTTTTACATGCATGCCCTTTTATCTTAGGCATATCACATTTCTTGCAAATGTCTTTCCCAAAAGTACGTCCACGCTTGGGATTATTTAAGGATTTATTTTCAGGAAAAGTTTTCTTGCACACTTTCTGTTCATTCTCATTTTCTAGACACCGGTGAACTGTCTTTGAATTATATAACAGCCCACACTTTTCGCATAGACTGTGAGGGGCTAGATGGACTTTACGTTGTTTTACACATGTGTGGCCTTTTATCTTAGGCTTTTGGCATAGCTTACAAATGTCTTTCCCCAAAGCAAGCCCGCGCTTGAGACATTTCGCTTTATTGTTTGGATCAGGAGGCTGTTTCACCTCTTCCATGATTCACTAGAACTAAGCTTCCCACCGTGACGCCAGCACTTTTAAACCCTCTCAATCAACAGCACGTTATATGACGTCACAGGCCTACCCCCCGTCCCGCCCCTTATCTGTTTTTCCCGCGCAAACTTCTATCCCTGTTCTGGTATCGTTATATGTATAGGAGTATACAAAGGACTCCTGCTAGTAACATCCCTGATGTCTGTCTAGCAGGATAATTTCAACGAGTATTAACACGCATCCTCACAGTCATTCACCAACAAGTATTGACAGGTAATCGTGACGTCACTCGCATCCGCTCATCCACTACACAAGCCACCTACCCACTCACACATCCTCATACCCCAATACCGCCAAAGGACCACCCACTATGCTCTTGCTCTCTCCTTATTCGTCACTCGATTCCGACACTTCGTTGAATTAATATTTAGTGGAGAGTTCAATACATCCCAAAATAGCGAACCTATAACTATTTATCTCTCTCTCTCTCCTCATCCTCCACCTTTCCCTCCCTATTATTCCACATCCCACCCACCCACCGTCTTCCACATCCATCCCATAATCCTCCATATTCTTATCAGCTCATCTATCAACCATTTTCCCGTGTCTGGTGTCACATAGCCGCACTTTTGTTTTGACAATTATCGATAAACAAGCGTTCTCTAATATATTCAGACTCTAAAACAGTAGACATCGGAAACTAGACGAAAAACTGCATCATACTAAATACTTATTCTCTGATAATACTTACATTTGAAGATGTTAAACCATAATTGACAGCAAACATTTATGAAATAACATTTTGGAACTCAAACTTTCCCAGGTATGAACAGGAAATTAACTTCACTTCAATAGTTTCAGCTCAATTCCCACACATCTACCACATATCCCTATTCGTAAACTTGTATGCAAACCCCATAGACTTTTACGAAATTGACCCTGGCCTGATCATCCCCACGAAAACTTGTATTAAACCCTATACACTTTTATGAAAAAACACAGAAAAACAAAAAACAAAACTTAATTTTATATGCAAATGTGTTTGTTTTGGTCGATCATTAGAGCGGCCTTATCATCACACGCCGCAGGCGTGTGATGATAAAGCCAATTTCATACTACTGAGTAGTGTGTGTGTGTGTTCCGATGTATTGTTTGTGTTTGTGATATTATACATATATTTGTCTGAATTGCTTATCCATGCATGTATGTTGTACATGTACATGTTTATCAGTGTTGCACGTACACAGATAAAAGTACTAAATACATGTATACAGTGTTGTATGCTAATGTGCCTTACATGTGCACGTGTGTGTATACACTCCAATGTACCCATTGTACTGTACTTTTTTGTATTTTTTATTATTTTTTTTTGGACTACCATTACTGCATGACAAACTGTACATTCATTTTTGGGAAAACTTTCCACTTCCGAGTGCCTGGACATAATTTATGTGGGCGTTAAAGGTACTCTGCCATGATACTTTCCTGTGGTGGTGTTCCCTGCTTTTGAGGAAATATAAAGTGCTAGTTTAACAAGAACACTTAGCAGCAACTACTCTGTTTCTTAAATGCGGCTTTCATAAAATGCATTAAATAAATAAGCGTAGCAGTAGTAGTAGTAATAGTTGTTGTTGTTGTTGTTGTTGTTGTTGTTCCCTAAGCTGCCTGGACGAACAGCCCCGAGTCCCTGAGAAAGGCCATGGCCACGATCGGGCTTTCCCACAGAGCTCTCATTGAGTGTAGATTGTGTTGTTGTCGTAAGTGGTTGTGTGAAATGCAGTCTTCTATGATGTGTTTAATGGTATGGGGTGCTGTGTTACATCCCGGGCAGGCGTCGACAACGGAGTCATCCAGTCTCTTCTGATAGCTCAGGAGAGCTGGATGGTGTCCGCATCTCAGCCTGGCCAGGTGGACTCTGTCCTCACGAGGAAGGGAGGATTCGGAAGGATGGATTTCGGGAGGTCGTGCATGCAGCTGCGTGTTGTCTGTGAGTGAGTGGATGGATCGGTGAGAGATATGAGTATGGATGTGCTTCTGGAAGTTGGTTCGGGGTGGGCAGGGAGGGAGAGAGGACAATAATTGTGTGTGATACCGTTTGCTGGGTGTTGTTTTGATATTTCTTGGTGTCTGTGGGTGTGTTGCCATGTAGTTTAGTGGGTGGTCTTGGTTCGTGGAGGCTGCTGCCAGGAATTGAGTGCCTCTCATGTCCAGATGGTCTTTGACTTTGAGGATTTAGTAATAGTTGTTGTTGTCGTCGTTGTTGTTTTAGTCATAGTCGCATATATATTGTCATTATAAAATATTAACCAATGTGAACAAGAAAATTATCCCTTGGTGCCTCCATTCATTGGCCTTTCCACCAACACAACCTTGTTCATGTCCCTGGACCTTAAAAATATACCAGCCTGGGGGGTCAGGCTCTTCACAGAATATGATTATAGTATAATATATTATAGGTGTGGGCGCGGAATATATTAGCTTATGTTTTATTTGTATTGTTTCTCAAATTTGTTTTATTTATAGCATTAAATGTTGATTATGATGGTGTTTTCCTTCTAAGTAATTGTATGTGTATCTTTCATTATATGTGAGTTTCCAATATCAGGCTGTATGTCGTTTTCATAATATTTATTTGTGTTTGTGTTTATCTATATTTATCTACTTATCCCTATCATCTTTCATAATTGTGTTATCTGTCAAAAGAAAATAGTTTTCTGGTACATATAACATAAATTATAGGAGTCAAATGGGATTGTAAATAATAAATCACTCAACATTAGTTGGTATAATACAGTAAGTTAAGTTAACAGTGTACACAGTTAATATTACCAGCAGATATATATAGATAATACTATATGTGATTAATATTTAGATATATGAGTAATAGGTTAGTGCAGTGAGTATCTCAAGTGTATAAGAGGACTCTACAACTTCACAACAATAAAGTAGGAGAGTGGAAATCTGACTTTGTAAGGCTTAGTAATGACCAGACTTGAGGTGCCTCTCTTGAAGGTTAGTTATACATATGAGTCAGTAGTGAATGAGAGTGTGACTTAAGAGTGATATCGAGTTATTAGGAACTCTATAGGTTGTGTAGTAGCTATGGCCGATGATTAAGACGAAGTAAGTTGTCCACCTCTCTACTGCTCAGAGAAGTGACACCTCAGGATTAAATCATAACAGGTTACCAGAACTGAGGCTGTTCCGCGACTTGTCTTGCCTTACTCTGTGTACATTTGGACAGAATGGGATTTAGACTAAACATAATGAGATACTGTTCTATACATATGGTGTAAGTTATGAGCAGTGGGGTATTTGTAATTAAATATGGCTAAGCATCATAATGAATGAGATATAGCCTATATAACGTAGTTAGTTTTTCTATGTAGAATAATAGTTCAATATATATAAATGGATATGAAGATTGATGATACAATACATATATATATATATATATATATATATAAATACTGTAGTTGCTGATGGAAGTTTAGAGGGTTAATGCGAGTTATTTGCGGCTAAAAACTGAGGGTTTAGTATGTCTATCAGCCGAGGGAGAGATGGTGTTCCTAGAATGTGGTTATGTTCTCAGACATTGTACAGGGTGTTTCAAAAGAGTTTATATAATTTCGCATTCTAATAATTTTGCCAATTCTCGTTCAAATTACCTCAAATTTGAACAGCATGTGTAGACACAAGTACAAATGTTATGTTTAATATTTTATGTTTTTGCCTTTACAGGTATAGAAATGCCATTCACTGGAACCGAAAAAGGCGTTTTGTGTGTTGGTGTATGTTCTAACAGAGTCGAACAAGACTGTGCAGTGTGCACGCCAAGCTGTCGTTGGAGGAATCTGGGTTTCCAGACTTGCTCTTATTATGGACTTCTTGGGGTTTCGCAAGAGTTTTTCGCGAACCCGCTCGACCGTCTCTTTTGATGCTGGGGATCGTCCAGATCCTTTTGCCCTGCACAGACAGCCCTCCTCTTTGAACTGTTTGTGCCATGTCCAAATCTGTATTGCAGTTGGTGAATTTTTAGAGAATTCTTTCACAAATGCACGTTGCACAGTCTTTTTCGACTGTGATCGAACATATTCCAACACACAAAATGCCTTTTCTCTTCCAGTGAATGGCATTTCTATACCTGAAAAGATAAAAAAACATAAATCATTAAACATGAAATATTGACTTGTTTCTGAAATGACAGCCCCAGAGGAAAGGACTCCTCAACAACAGCTGACGGAGTGCAGGATTGCAACCATCAGAGGACAGCAACAAATAAGGAAGTTGGCCCTCTTAAAGAAAGCGAAGAAAAACAAAGCAGTTCCCCCTGTACAAATCTCAACGTCCCCTCATATATGTGTCTCCCCTTGGGTCCCCCAAGGGGTAGCTGTTAATCCGCCCTCATTACCCCCGCCACCAAAAGGAAAATTGCCGAAATCTCCCCAGGAACCAGACCTGGATTATGATGAGCATATGTTTATGCAACTTAGGCATCAAGCCCCTCCTTGATATTTAAGATTGTTAATAACAGGAGCAATATTAAAAAACTATATTTTCCAATCCCCTTTTTACCTCGAGAAGCTTTAACCGTGACTAATAATTCAAGTGAAATATTACCTACCTGAACCAAGGTTTGGTAGGCAACAATCGAGGCTAATGAGCACACCATCTCACGATCTGTAATCTGTATGCAGCCATCCTTCAGATCTCGATTGCGGTAGTACTTCCGTATGGGGCAAGCTATTCTCCCTTTAAAAGTACCCGACAGAGGTGTGTCCTGAGGACCAGCAAGGATACCTGTAGGAGTGTGTGTGTGTGTGTCTGGGACGCCCCCTGGACTACGTCGGACCTGGTTACTACGCCTCATCATATTTCTCTTGGGCTACGTCACCTATACTTCCATCCCAAAACTTAAGTGCTTCTCGTTGTATAAAGTGTTTTTGATTTAAATATTGCGAAGGGTGATTAAGCTATGCAGTGTTCCATTTAACGTTTATATCAGAGACTGTCGATTCTCTCCTAATTTGCTATCACCCCTCGTATTGCGAGAACATTCCACACTCTATTTGCAGGGATTGATGTATGTATAATTCTGTGAATATATCTCTTATATTCTAGATCAGAGCTTTACATATATTCATTCGGGATTTATATAATTACAACTAATTCTTGTGAACACCCAGCAGATCTTAGTATTGTGTTTATTGTTGGCTGGGTACGTAATTACAGGATAAGTATATACAGAGAGAGTTCAAGTGCCTCTCGTAGAACTGCGTTAAAAGATTCCGCTTCCAAAACCTCACCATCCGTTTTGCCTTATTTATTATTGACTTAACTATTCCAGTCAATCCTTCACCACGCTTAAACCACAGCTAGGCGATGTTCAGCCAAGCGTACTGGCTTATTTAGTTATTCTTCATTTGAATGAGATTATTCTTCAATGCTTTGACTTTGAGTTTATCAAGATATTTTTATTTTTTTTTATGAATTAACGTGCGAGTTATTCAGACCTCAATTAATATTCTAATGTCCATAGTCTAATTCTATTGTGAGTACGCATCGAAGTAAACTTGATCTACCTTGTCGGCTAATCCTCTAGCGGTTGCCATTTACCTTCAGGATATTAATTATTTGTTGTTGAGACCAAACCTCTCTGTGTTATTTATTTTGTGCTTCTATATTGATTGACTACGTTGTTCTTCATACGTATGTTGATCCTAGTGTTCATCTTTAGTTCACTAATTATACAAAGTTAATAATTATAAGTATTATATACCAATTAATATGATCCATATTTCTTCCAGTCCATTTCTATAAAGATGAGATTTGATTCATGTCATAATTATTTGTACCCTAGCTACATAAGACATAATTCGTGTGAACCGCAATTGTGTATTCTGTGACTTTGGTAGAGATTGATATCCTTATTGAGTTATCCTAGCCAGTTCTGACCCCGTTGGTTAATCTAGGTTCTCAGCTTCACAATAGTGAACATAATAAACCATTCTAAATGCAGTAAAAATAATCTACACGCATAACACTTTTTACACATGATGTTCAAATTTGAGGTCATTTCAACAAGAATTGGCAAAGTTATTAGATTTCGAAATTATATAAAAACAATTAAAATGCTCTGTATATCTGTGACAGATCCAGGCCTGCCTCCATCACACCATCAATATCTGGTAATATAATGGCATGATACGGTTAAATAATTTGACATTTCAACTCACGCACACTTGCTTGATCACCAGGTGGTAACCCCTGACTCAAGTTTGGTATAAATATTAGCAAGAATATAAAAGAGAAAACATAAACACATGCAGTAACTAAGCATGCTATAGGTGAACACATGCATTAACTAAGCATGCTATAGGTGAACACATGCAGTAACTAAGCATGCTATAGGTGAACACATGCAGTAACTAAGCATGCTATAGGTGAACACATGCAGTAACTAAGCATGCTATAGGTGAACACATGCAGTAACTAAGCATGCTATAGGTGAACACATGCAGTAACTAAGCATGCTATAGGTGAACACATGCAGTAACTAAGCATGCTATAGGTGAACACATGCAGTAACTAAGCATGCTATAGGTGAACACATGCAGTAACTAAGCATGCTATAGGTGAACACATGCAGTAACTAAGCATGCTATAGGTGAACACATGCAGTAACTAAGCATGCTATAGGTGAACACATGCAGAAACTAAGCATGCTATAGGTGAACACATGCAGTAACTAAGCATGCTATAGGTGAACACATGCAGTAACTAAGCATGCTATAGATGAACACATGCAGTAACTAAGCATGCTATAGGTGAACACATGCAGTAACTAAGCATGCTATAGGTGAACACATGCAGTAACTAAGCATTCTATAGGTGAACACATGCAGTAACTAAGCATGCTATAGGTGAACACATGCAGTAACTAAGCATGCTATAGGTGAACACATGCAGTAACTAAGCATGCTATAGGTGAACACATGCAGTAACTAAGCATGCTATAGGTGAACACATGCAGTAACTAAGCATGCTATAGGTGAACACATGCAGTAACTAAGCATGCTATAGGTGAACACATGCAGCAACTAAGCATGCTATAGGTGAACACATGCAGTAACTAAGCATGCTATAGGTGAACACATGCAGCAACTAAGCATGCTATAGGTGAACACATGCAGTAACTAAGCATGCTATAGGTGAACACATGCAGCAACTAAGCATGCTATAGGTGAACACATGCAGTAACTAAGCATGCTATAGGTGAACACATGCAGTAACTAAGCATGCTATAGGTGAACACATACAGTAACTAAGCATGCTATAGGTGAACACATGCAGTAACTAAGCATGCTATAGGTGAACACATGCAGTAACTAAGCATGCTATAGGTGAACACATGCAGTAACTAAGCATGCTATAGGTGAACACATGCAGTAACTAAGCATGCTATAGGTGAACACATGCAGTAACTAAGCATGCTATAGGTGAACACATGCAGTAACTAAGCATGCTATAGGTGAACACATGCAGTAACTAAGCATGCTATAGGTGAACACATGCAGTAACTAAGCATGCTATAGGTGAACACATGCAGTAACTAAGCATGCTATAGGTGAACACATTAACTAAGCATGCTATAGGTGAACACATGCAGTAACTAAGCATGCTATAGGTGAACACATGCAGTAACTAAGCATGCTATAGGTGAACACATGCAGTAACTAAGCATGCTATAGGTGAACACATGCAGTAACTAAGCATGCTATAGGTGAACACATGCAGTAACTAAGCATGCTATAGGTGAACACATGCAGTAACTAAGCATGCTATAGGTGAACACATGCAGTAACTAAGCATGCTATAGGTGAACACATGCAGTAACTAAGCATGCTATAGGTGAACACATGCAGTAACTAAGCATGCTATAGGTGAACACATGCAGTAACTAAGCATGCTATAGGTGAACACATGCAGTAACTAAGCATGCTATAGGTGAACACATGCAGTAACTAAGCATGCTATAGGTGAACACATGCAGTAACTAAGCATGCTATAGGTGAACACATGCAGTAACTAAGCATGCTATAGGTGAACACATGCAGTAACTAAGCATGCTATAGGTGAACACATGCAGTAACTAAGCATGCTATAGGTGAACACATGCAGTAACTAAGCATGCTATAGGTGAACACATGCAGTAACTAAGCATGCTATAGGTGAACACATGCAGTAACTAAGCATGCTATAGGTGAACATACACTATTTAGATGAACAAAATAACAATACTAACCGAATTCCAGAAGACTGTAAGAAGGAACACAGCAAGAGGCACGGCGTAGTAACAGTTGATCAAATATTTACTGTGACACAACAACATGTAAACAACGGAAGAATGGACTGATATCTGCCGTGTAAACACATACAAACACACACGCTATATAAAGTATTTCTTACATCCTTCAGGGAGTAGCTTTGGTGCTATACATCTGAGAGTAGGGAGTCAATGGCTGCCTTTCATTGCCTCTTTCTCTCTCTCTCTCTCTCTCTCTCTCTCTCTCTCTCTCTCTCTCTCTCTCTCTGATGCACACGGCATGCTTAAATACTGTGTAGCTTAGAGTATATAAACTGATATATATATATATATATATATATATATATATATATAAATATATATATATATATATATATATATACAGATATATATATATATATATGTATATATAATATACAGTATATACAGTATATATATATATAGAGAGAGATATATATATATAAG
>JBAKBP010030531.1:0-25604 GCA_037953745.1 Lithodes maja | reverse complement strand
GGAGGTGTGGTGGAGTGGTCTTGCCACTGGCCTGGTAATCCAAAGGTCCCGGGTTCAAATCCCGATGTATCAATGGGAAGATATTATTGGGATGGAATTTGTGCTGTACCTGGTATCAGTGCATTACCACAAGCCCACCGAAACGTCAATAAAATACCCTCATTGTTCCCTGATTAAATAGCACTGTATGAATATTCCCATATTCAAAATATGCTATAGGGGTGCAATGCCTGGTGAGTTATCTGCTCAACAGGTGGCGTTGTGTGTGTGTAAGTGTGAGAGTCCGAGTGTAGGGGGTGAGACAGTGAAGCACGGGAACGAGGTGGCTTCAGAGATGGGGTCGTTTCGGGCCATGAGTGAGCACCGTGCCTCATGTGAAGGCAAGATGGCAGGTGCTCATTGTACTCTACGTGCTTCACATGTCTCACTCCCTAGACTGGAACAAGACCTCACAGGCTTCACTGTTCATTGTAAAACGGTGAATGTTTAGGCTCTCAGCCTATGCCCGAGAGGAAGTAAGTTGGAATATAGAAAAAAAAAAAAAAAAAAAAATGACACATACACTATCTATCTATTGCCTGACGCCGTGATCCCCGAAGGGGTGGCCACGAACGAACCGCCCCCATGCACCTCTGTCCCCAGTCAGTCGACGCCCCTCCCCCCAACCAGCACCGCCTTCGTTCATGTAGTTCCTCACTCCATCCTTCCACCTCATATTCGGTCTACCTCTCCCCCTCTGTCCCTCCACCTCGCTCTCGTACACCCTCTTAGTCATTCTCTCGCTTTCCATACGTTCCATATGGCCGAACCATCTCAAGTTGTTCCTTTTCACACTTTCCAGCATATCTACCTCCACACCACACCTCCTTCTTACTTCCTCATTAGTCTGTCTATCCCTCCATGTAACTCCGCACGCACTCCTTAAGTAATTCATTTCCACTGCTCTCACTCTTGGTCCGAGTCTCTCAACCAACGTCCATGCTTCGCTTCCGTAAGTCAGTGTCGGGATTACCACACTGTCATGCAAGGACTTCTTCACTTCCATACTGACCACCCTATTTCTTGTTACTGCTTTTAGCGTTCCTACAACCCTCTTCCCCTGTTGTACCCTCTCCTGCACCTCTTCATCCATAGTCCCATCTTTACTCAACACACTGCCCAGATACTTAAAAGAGTTGACGATCTCCATAGCCTGACCGTTCAGCTTCACCTCACACTCTGTGACTTCACCCCTTTCGAAGACCATAACCTTGCTCTTCCCCGTATTTACCTTCAAATTCCGTTTTTCGCACACTGTTCCAAACTCATTTACCAGACCCTGCAACTCCCATTCATTATCACTCATCAGAACTGTATCATCCGCAAACAGCAGTATAGGTAGCTTCCACTCAATTCCCTCCCTTTTCAGCGATACACCAACATCCACTGCTCTTGATAGTATTTCTTTCATAACTCCATCCATATATACAGTAAACAACCACGGGGACATCACACACCCCTGTTTCAAACCAACATTCAGGTCAAAGAACTCGCTCTGCTCACTCTCCACACGTACTGCCGCCTTTGCACCCTCATACATGCTCTTCACTGCTTTCAGCAACTTGCCCTCTACTCCGTATATTCTAAGTACTTTCCACAAACCTTCTCTATCCACTCTGTCATAGGCCTTCTCCAAGTCCATAAAGGCAACATACACCTTTTGTTTCTTCTCCAGATACTTCTCCACAACACAATTCAGGGTAAAAATCTGATCTACACATCCTCTTCCCTTCCTAAAACCTCCCTGCTCGTCGCCTATCCATTTCTCCGTTCTCACTCTCACTCTCTCAATCACTACCCTACTGTATACCTTCCCTACTACGCTTAGAAGACATATTCCTCGGTGGTTACCACACACTCCTCTTTCCCCTTTGCCCTTATATAGGGGGACTATTATGCCAGTCTTCCAGTCATCGGGTGCACTCCCCTTCTCCCATGCTAGTTTGCACATTTTCCATACCCATTCTATCACTATCTCACCACCATACCTCAACATTTCCCCACACACTCCATCTGTTCCTGGTGCTTTCCCCAACTTCACTCTTTTCATGGCTTCCCACACTTCTGACCTCCTGATCCCCACCTCCTCCTCCACTACTTCTCTTCTTCTCCCTCCCATACCATATCCAGCTATGTTTGCTGGCTCTTCATTCCTTTCATTTAGCAACTCACTGAAGTACTCCCTCCATCTTTCGACTCTCTCTTGCTTCTCGGCTAGCATTCTCCCATTCTTATCTTTCACACCCTTACTGTTTCCCTTGCTACCTTCCCTAACTTTCTTGACTTCTTTCCAGAACAGTTTCTTACTCTCCCTCCATTTTACACTTAGATTCCTTCCAAATTCCTCATCTACTCTTCTCTTACTTTCCTTCACTACTCTCTTCACCACCCTCTTACTCTCCACGTACCTCGCTCGTTTCTGTCTCTCGGAATCTTCATTCCCTCTACTACCCAACCACTCTCTATATGCTTTCTTCTTTTCTTCCACAGCTATTCTTACCTCTTCTGTCCACCATGCTGTACCTTTCACTCCCCTCCCTCTTCTCCTCACTCCACACACCTCCTCACATGCTGCACAGATCTCATCCTTAAACACCTTGCTCATCTCCTCCACTTCCTCCATAACTTCCAGGTCGAACCCACCTAGTCATCTTTCCACTGCTCTCCTGTACTCCTCCCTGACTTCCTCCTCCTGCAACCTCTCCACCCTCCTCACCATTCCACCCTCCTCTCGCCTCCCTCCCGCTCTCCTCACCCACTTCTTTTGTATCCTAACCTTAGCTACCACTACATAATGATCAGACAGACTCCCTCCAATACCCCTATACACCCTAGCATCCATCACAGATTTCTTCATTCGTTCATCCACACATACATAATCAATCAATGACTTTCGTTCCACCACTGTCTTATCCTTCATCGTCAACATCCGTTTCCACGTGTACCTGTGGATCATTCTGTGTCGGAAGAAGGTGTTGGCTATCCACAGCCTCCTCCCCACACATACGTCCACAAGTGCACTACCATTCCCATTCACCTCTGATGGTACCCCCCACCCTCCCACCACTCCCTCAACTTTCCTATCACCCACCTTACCATTCATATCCCCAATCAGAAATATTCTTTCGTTCTTGTCAAACTTCTCCAGGCACGCCTCCACATTCATCCAGAACTCCTCTTTCTTTCTTTCAAGTATATCCTCTGTCCGGGCATACACGCATACAATCACCCACGTTTGTATTCCTACTTTCATTCTCACCCACACAATCCTTGAACCCACAGACCCATACTCTCTTACACATTCCTTCCATTTGCTACTTACAAACAAACATGCACCTTCTCTCGCTGTTCCTTCACTCACTCCAGCACACACACCCATTCCACACTCCCACTCTCTCACATCTGAACCTTTCCATTTGGTCTCTGTCATTCCACATACATCCAGCCTGGCATTCACTAACACTTCCAGAACCTCTCTCTCTTTTGTGCCATCATTCATGCCACTAACATTCCACGTAGCCATTCTCAGAATGTCCGAAGGCATGTCCTTAGTCGGTCGTGGTTCGTCAACGTTGGTTCCGTCCGCATCCGAGGCTGTTCGTTCGTTTTTCTTTGCTTAGATATTTTTTCTGGGTGGGGGTCGCAAGCCCACCAACCCAACCTCTTTAGTCGCCTCTTACGACACGCAGAAGGCATGTGGGGCATATTCTATTCCCTAACCCCCAGGGGGGGGACACATACACACAGACACAAAATCCTAGGAGTAACATATGATATTCAAACAGCACACCACAAACATTAAAAAGAAACTGACACCCAGACTTAACGCCCTCAGGTCACTTGCTCACACAAAATTTGACACAACAAAGAAACTACCACCACAGTATATAAACAATACATAAGATCAGTGATGGAATACGCAAGCCCAGCCTGGGCTTCTAACCTAGCTGAAACGCATCATAAGACCTTACAGACTATTCAAAACAAAGCCCTGAAGATCATTACAGGCTGCACAGCTACTGCACCCACAGATCACCTACATCAAGAAACCAAAATCCTCAAAGTCAAAGACCATCTGGACATGAGAGGCACTCAATTCCTGGCAGCAGCCTCCACAAACCAAGACCACCCACTAAACTACATGGCAACACACCCACAGACACCAAGAAATATCAAAACACCCAGCATACGGTATCACACACAATTATTGTCCTCTCTCCCTCCCTGCCCACCCCGAACCAACTTCCAGAAGCACATCCATACTCATATCTCTCACCGATCCATCCACTCACAGACAACACGCAGCTGCATGCACGACCTCCCGAAATCCATCCTTCCGAATCCTCCCTTCCTCACGAGGACAGAGTCCACCTGGCCAGGCTGAGATGCGGACACCATCCAGCTCTCCTGAGCTATCAGAAGAGACTGGATGACTCCGTTGTCGACGCCTGCCCGGGATGTAACACAGCACCTCATATCATTAAACACATCATAGAAGACTGCATTTCACACAACCACTTATGCCAACAACACAATCTACACTCAATGAGAGCTCTGTGGGAAAGCCCGATCGTGGCCATGGCCTTCCTCAGGCTCGGGGCTGTTCGGCCAGGCAGCTTAGGGAACAACAAAACAACAACAACAACCTACGCCACGGCGATTGGTATGAATCAAAAACATTCTAAAACCTCCGAAAAGTTCAAAATATTTCCTCATAATTATAGGCTATGCTCCAAATATAAAAAATGATAATGCAAACGTGTAGATAGTCACATTGAAATATAATTGTCGAAATAAATACATACTACTCTACTGTACATTATAGGTGAAACTGCACAATATAACGATAGCTTAGTGCCGTGGTAACGACAGGGGCGCCATCAGGCTGAATATATTGCGAAAAACTTCCTCGTAGCTACTTATGTATGCTTCAAACGCAAAACATAGCAACCTTAGTGTATAGATCGAGTCCTATTACACTAAATTTGTCAATATCAATCCATATTATTCTACAGTTTAGGTGAAACACCACAATATAACGATCGCTTAACCGTGGTAAAACCTATACGTGTGTGATAGGAGTTGCCTGAGCTACAGGCTGAAAACGGAGATCATAGGAGGGCAAGAATTTGGCCCAGTGTGATACCCGCTTAATGGGGCCAACATCTTAAAAATCTCATAACTAGTGGGGCTAAACATGAGGGAGAAAGGGGTCCAGAAAAAAAAAAGTAACTACCTACGCCTTAACACTTTCAATTTCAATCAGATGACTCCAATTTTGTTCTATTCTACAGTCTATAAAAATTATGCTAGAAATCTTGATATTGGGCAGAAATCGTAACCCCTAACCTCTCATAACTCAAAAAGGACTAGAGTAATCGAGCTAATATTTCTACAATATAGGAAGACTTGACTAGGGAATAGGTGTATATATATTGACGGCTCTTTTGCTCTAGCCCTTTTTTAGTTGCACAAATGTATTCGTTGATTTCATTAACTGAGTTTAGAAGTAAAGTTGGTTGGTGAAAAAATATCAATTAAACAAAATATATACTAGCTGAACTAACTGACATGCTCTTCCCAAGCTGACGAAAATTAAATTAATGAAAGCATGTGATCCACCGGGATTCGAACCTGGGTTACCACATACAGGTTTTAAACACGCTAACCATTACACCATCAAGACAGCACATGACTACGATTAATATCCATTTATCGAATACTGGACATTAATCTAATCATGTACGGTCGCGCTAATAAGTCATATCCCAGCTGTCATTATGTTTGGCTTGCTCTGTGCTGTATTAATGTCTGTCAGATGTTGAATAAGATAGGTAAGTGTAGGAACATGTCTGTATATTTCACTCGATATGAAGAAATGAAGCTTGGATAGAGCCGATACCAATTATCGATCAAAACATACTTGGTGCCGAGACATCACTTATTAGCGACTCTACATACTACACCCAACTGTGCTTATGAATCTATCTATCTGCTCCGGCCCACTCCCCATTTTTTTCTATTATAGTATTTTTCTTTCTTTTTCCTTTCTTATAAATAGACTTTTTTTTTTTTTTTTTAACAATATTTGGTATCAATATCTAAGATTAATGTCTTTATATTGAGTGAAATATACAAACATGTTCCTACACTTACCCACCCTATTCAACATCGGACAGACATTAATACAGTGCAGAGCTAGCCAAACGTAATGACAGCTGAGACATGACTTATTAGCGCCACCGTACTACACCCAATTGTGGTTATGAATAGCCTAAAAAATAAAAAAATAAAATGTCATCTGAATAGCCTAAAATATAAAACAAAAATTGGTGTCATTTGTTTGCAAGGATTACAAAATGAGACTAAACCTTCTCCACTAACCTTCATCTTGTTAGGACTCCCTCTCTTGGCCCACATGCTGTTGAGGTAGTCCGTGGCGAGCTTGCTGACCACCTCGGGGGTCTGGTCGGGTACGATGCGGATACTGAATTTGCCGATGACCTTGCGAGGGATGACGGTCTTGGCCCCGGAGTCGCTGAAGGCTCCCTCTATACCGTGGAGGGACAAAGATGGGTTCCTCCAGCGGGCCATCAGGGTTTTCATCTGTACAATAATAAAATTGTAAAACTTGCATAATAAACAAACCAAATCTTGGACAAGACAATATAAAGGCAAAAGAACTAATGAAAATCGCTATGTGAAAACAACGCTTTAGCAAAATAAAATATTTAAATAAAAGAACATAATCCACCACATAGGGTGTACATTATTACATGAGCAAGTTAACCCCTTCTGCACCGCCGACGTCTTTTTCATTTTGTTCTTGTTTAGACAATTACAGTATATTCAGTTTAAAACGGGCTAATAGTGATTAACAGGCTTCAAAATATCTCACTTGACCATTTCTATAAACACAAGATCACAAAATCGTCTAACTATAGCTAGAATACATTCAAAATATGTCGACGGTACAAAAGGGGTTAAAATACTCGTATATCACTGTCAAATAAATAGTTAGCTGAAATTCTTGTTCATAAACTGTGAACACTGTACTGTAATTATCAAGGGACTACCGATTTACTTTTACAGTCGTATGGTATGTTTTCTAACACTGGTGCGTTTTGCTTCACATCTCTATCTATCTATCTATATGCTCAGGCCCAATCCCCATTTTGGGGGTAGCCGACTCAAGACAGAGCAAGAACAGGGAAAACACAAAAAACAACATAAAACAACAAATAAACACAGATAAAAAACACAAACTCACACACATCCAGGTCACCCAGGAGAAGACCCAGAGACCAGGGTCACCAAGGTCACTCCAGCACTCCCCCGGCCCCCGACCACCCGGAGAGGTTCCGATCTCGGCAGGCAGACATGCAGCGGAGCCAAAGCCACAAGCCCTCCCACCACACTTCCAGGCGCACCCTTCATATTAATCGTCTCCCCGGGCCAGGCGCCTGATGGACTATTCTATAGTCCAACTTGCGCCCGACCCCTTACTCCAAATGACCACGTGTTCACTCAACTATTCACAAGCATTCTCCATTCACTCCTGTCCACCACCACTTCCCCTGCCTGATCTATAGTCATTCCTCTATCATCCAAAGCTTTTCTTACAGTCTCTCCATCTCAATGGGGGTCTTCCTGCCCTTCTATCTCCCCTTGTACCTGACTCACATATTCTCTTTGTAAGCCTTTCATCTCCCATTCGTTCAACATGACCATACCAGCTCAGCACCCTTCTGTCCACTCTGGCTGACAAATGTTCCTGCTGCCCCACTCTCCTACGTATCTCTTCATTCCTCAATCTGTCTCTACGAGTAACTCCACACATACTCCTCAAGCAGCTCATCTCCATCACATCCAGCCCTCTTTTCTCCTTTTTCTTCAGAGCCCATGTCTCAGCCCCATACATCACTGTTGGCACAACAATTCCTTGATACAGTGCACTTTTTACTTTCACTCCGAGATTTCTCGTCTTCCACATACTTCCCATTGCTCCGAAAACCTTCCTTCCTTCACACACTCTCTGTTTTACCTCCACTTCCATACCTCCACTCCTGCTTATCGTTCCTCCTAGATATTTAAAACACTCTACTTGTTCCAATATTTCCCCATCCAGCCTCACATCTAGATTCACACTATGCTCTCCCCTATTACACACCATTACTTTACTTTTATTGACGTTCACCTTCAGTTTCCTCCTTCCACAAACCACACCAAACTCTTTGACTACCCGCTGCAGTTTCTCATCAGAATCCGCCACCAATGCTGTGTCATCAGCGAACAGCAACTGATTCAACTCCCAATCTCTACCATTCTTTCCTACTAAACCCAATCCTCTTCCCATAGTTCTCCTTTTCACCTCCCTCACCACACCATCCATAAACATATTAAACAGCCATGGTGACATTACACAACCCTGTCGCAAACCTACCTTTACCTCAAACCATTCACTCAACTCACCATTTCCTACTCTCACACATGCTCTGCTCCCTTCATAAAAGCTCTTAACTGCTTCTAACAAATTTCCTCCTATTTCATAAATCCTTAACACCTTCCACATTGCTTCACGGTCCTCACGATCATACGCTTTTTCCAAGTCCATAAAAGCCCAAAATATCTCCTTATGCTTCTCTAAATACTTCTCGCATAACTGTCTTACTGCAAACATCTGATCCACGCACCCTCTTCCCCTCCTAAAACCGCACTGTTCTTCTCCTATTGCAACTTCCGTACACTTTATTATCCTCTCTATCAACACCCTGCCATACAGCTTTCCAACCACTGACAATAAACTAATACCTCTATAACTTGAACACTCCTGCCGATCTCCCTTCCCCTTGTACAACGGCACAATACATGCACTCTTCCAGTCTATTGGTACCCTTGACACAACAAAGCACACGTTGAAAAGTCTCACCAACCAATCTATTATCACATCTCCACCCTTCTTTATACACTCCACAGCAATACCATCCAAACCTTCTGCTTTTCCCGCTCTCATTTGTTTCACTGCTTCTTTCACCTCATTTTCCTCAATCCTTTCATTCATTCCCTGCCACCTGGGTGGCCTGGGTAACCTATCTCCATCCACCTCTGCTTCAATCACTGCTTCTCTTCCATCTCTTGTATTTAACAAAGATTCAAAATACTTGGCATATCTTTTCCTCACTTCAACTGGTTCCACTAGTAATTCTCCATTTTCATCTTTCACTGACTCTTCCCTCTTTTGTCCTCCTTTCCTTACTTTATTTACCTCCTTCCAGAACATCTTCTTTCGTTCTTCAAAATTCACATCTACATTAAAGCAAATCATCACTGAGATTTTTGTAACTATTGATTTGGGGTGTTTTTTTAATTGCATATTCCAACTTCTACCACCGGACATAAGCATGAAGCCTATAGATTCAACCGCTCAACACAGTGAAGCCAGGAGGTCTTGTTCCAGATTGTGAGTAAGACAGAGATAGTTTCAGTACAGGTCTCCCTCGATTTACGATTGGGTTACGTTCCTGAAAACCCCATCTTAAATAAAAAAATTGTATAGCGAACCCCGACATTTATGGGGGTAAATGGGGATGCATTCTCTGACCAGCCAAAACACAAACACCTAAAAACCTATAATACCGTAAATCAGGGCATCGGATAGTGAAGGAGACCTGTACTCACCTAATTGTAGTATACAGGATTTGAGCCTAAGCTCGTGTTGTCCTGTCTCTCTCTCTCTACATTTATCCAATTTTGCTTTAAAAGTTTGGATATTTCTTGCTCCCACCACCTCCCCATCCAACTTATTCCAACACTCAATGCTTCTATACGGGAAGCTGAACTTTCTTACATCAGACTTACATATAACTTTCCTCAACTTACAATCATGACCCCTGGTTCTTCCTTCGTCCCTCACCACAAAATCTCCCTTGTCGATCTTCTCAAAACCTTTCACACACTTAAACATCATGATCATGTCACCTCTCTCTCTCCTCTCCCTCAGCGTTGGCAGCTTTAGCCTCTCCAATCTCTCCTCATAAGGCAGGTCTCTAAGGCTAGCTATCATCTGTATTGCGACCAGCTCGTTCGTGGACTTGCCTTCGTAGACCCATGACACCTAGTTGTCTCCTAATAGCCCGGTGCAAGCTCAGACTCCTCGAAGCTATAGCGCCACTGTCCCATCTCACAGCCTCGGACCCTCACTCTCTCAAACTCCACTTATTGAGGGTGTACTGGGTCTTCTCCTGGGCGACTGAGATGTGTGTGAATTTGTGTGTGTTTTTTTTTTTTTTTTGTCCCTGTTCAGGTTCTGTTTTGAGTCGGCCACCCCCAGCTAAAAAATGGGGTATGTGCCTGAGTACAGTAAACTCCCTTTTATTCACAATTCAAATATCAAAAAAATTCAGTTAACCAAAGCTTTTGCTATCCGTATTCTTCACTATAGGTAGCGCCAACGAATTTGACAATTATCTCGATATCTGACCTGTTCGTAATTCAAAAGGACCTTGAGCAAACTGGCTGTAAATGTCCACACCTATTTCCTGGTGGACTCATCCCAAATGATAAGAAATGTCAAGCCCGATTGCTTTTATTCATTTTGAGTTATAAGAAGTTAAGAGGTCCAGATTATTGTCAAGTTCGTTGGCGCTACCTATAGTTTTCACTTATTCAAGCCTCTATGGGTGCTTAATTGCTAAATGTAGCCCTTCTGAAGTAGACATAGCTTAAATTAGATGATAATTTGAAGTGAAGACAGCCTAGAAATGGGTTTATATGCATAAAAAACAGTATATTTGGCCATTTTTACACATATTTAGCTCTAGAGGTATATAGAAGGACTCTCGTTTATCCGTAAAAATCGCGTATCCAATATTTCAAAAGACTCATGATTTTTGGATAAAAGGGAGTTTACTGTATATAGACATAACTGACCTTATCACCATGATGCACCAGCCTCTCATGTCCCAGGTCCTGTCGGTAGTCCTCAACATCAAAGTCAATATCCTGGTACAACTTCTGTTCTGAGGCCGTCACTGGAGCCACCTGGTCCATTATACCTGACACAACCAGTACACAATTAGGCAAGGTATCTGTATATTTAATCTGATTCATGATAGTGAAGGGTTTAAATACTCTATAAACCATAGTAGGCCGTCTAACGGGTTGGATTCTGCGTACTTTTAAAACACGCGGTGAAGTACCTATGATAACGCTCTTCAAATCTCTAGTGCTACCGCGGCTTGAATACTGTAGCGTATTAACATCCCCATACAAAGCAGGTGAAATAAATGACGTAGAGAGTGTACAAAGAAATTTAACTTCGCATATAAGTTCGATAAAACATCTACACTATTGGGAGCGTTTAAGAGCACTGAATCTGTACTCACTGGAACGTAGAAGAGAACGTTACCTAATAATATGCACGTGGAAAATCGCAGAGGGTTTAGTACCAAACCTACATACTCCGATAGTCATGAAATTCAGTGATAGGAGAGGCTGGGAATGCGAAATCCCCCGGATGAATAACAGGGGTGCTATGGGCTCTCTGCGAGAGGGTTGGTTATCACACAGAGGCCCACGTCTCTTCAACAAACTTCCACGGCGAGTAAGAGACATGAGGGACATCTCGTTAGACAACTTCTAGAGAGCCCTAGATGTCGAACTTCAAAAAGTGCCAGACGAGCCCATCCTCGCAAGGGAGCGAGCTGTCACCTCAAACAGTCTACTGCACCAAATCACCACCCATAACGAGGGGCGTCGCGCTCATTGGTGCCGCTAGAAGAGCGGCGAACACATCAAAAGGTATCAAAAGGTAAGGAGATAATGGGAAGCAAGGAGGGAATGGGAAGCAAGGAGAGAATGGGAAGCAATGAGAGAAGATGAAGCAATGAGAGAATGGGAAACAATGAGAGAATGGGAAGCAATGGGAGAATGGTAAGCAATGAGCGAATGGGAAGCAGGGAGAGAAGGGGATGCAATGAGAGAATTGGAAGCAAAGAGAGAATGGGAAGCAATGAGAAAATGGGGAGCATTGTGAGAATGGGAATCAATGAGAGAATGGGAAGCAATGAGAAAATGGGAAGCAATGAGAGAATGGGAAGCAATGAGAGAATGGGAAGCAAGGAAAGCATGGGAATCAATGGGGGAATGGGAAGCAATGAGCGAATGGGAAGCAATGAGAGAATGGGAAGCAAGGATAGAATGGCAAGCAATATGACAATGGGAAGCAATGAGAGCATGGGAAGCAAGGAGAGAATGGGGAGGAAGAAGAGCATGGGAAGCAATGAGTGAGTGGGAAGCAATGAGAGAATTGGAAGCAAGGAGAGAATGGGAAGCAATAGAAGAAAGGGAAGCAATGAGAGAATGGGAAGCAATGAGAGAATGGGAAGCAATTAAATAATGGGAAGCGATGAAAGAATAGGAAGCAAGAAGAGAATGGGGAGGAAGGAGAGAATGAGGAGGAAAGAGAAAATGGGGAGGAAGGTGAGAATGGGGAGCAATGTGAGAATGGGAAGCAAGGAGATAATGGAAAGCAATGCGAGAATGGGAAGCAATGAGATAATGGGAAGCAAGGAGAGAATGGGAAGTAATGAGGAAATGGGAAGCAATGATCGAGATAAAGGGAAGCAATGAGAGAATGGGAAGCAATGCGAGAATGGGAAGCAATGAGATACTGGGAAGCAATGAGAGAATGGGAAGCAAGGAAAGAATGGAAAGCAATGAGAGAATGGGAAGCAAGGAGAGTATGGGGACGAAGCAGAGAATGGGGAGGAAGGAGAGAATGGGAAGCAAAGAGAGAATGAGGAGGAAGGAGAGAATGGAAAGGAAGGAGAGAATGGGAAGCAATGAGAGAATGGGAAGCCAGGAGAGAATGGGAAGCAATGAGAGAATAGGAAGCAATGATAGAATGGGTAGCAATGAGAGAATGGAGAGGAAGGAGAGAATAGGAAGCAAGAAGAGAATGGAAAGCAAGGAGAGAAAGGCAAGCAATGAGAGAATGGGACGCAATGAGAAAATGGGAAGCAATGAGAGCATGGGAAGTAATGAGAGAATGGAAGCAATGAGAGAATGGGAATCAATGAGAGAATGGGAAGCACTGGGAGAATGGTAAGCAAGGAGAGAATGGGAAGCAAGGATAGAATGGGAAGCAATGAGAGAATGGGAAGCTAACCACTAACAAAGCTCACAGCATGGTAAGGACCTCCCTCCACCAACCCCCGCGAGGCAGCCAGCCGTGACGTCATCGAGCGGGACAAAAAACACTGCGCGCCCCCTCTCACTCTGTTCTACTCCCTCTCTCTCTCCCAGATCCTATCATTACTAGTTAAGGACAAAACATATACTTTACAATTAAATATATAAAGCCTTGACATGGGCGAAAACAAAGAGCCTTTCTGGACTGCCCATGACACAAGCTTTCATATGAAATAAAGCACACTCTAATACATAAACTGTAGCCCCATCCACTACCCTGGCGATCCTAGCGAGTCACTGTAGGACAAGCCATGCGGTTCTAACGGAGTGGTCAACGTCACAAAGGAGAGAATGGGAAGCAATGAGAAAATGGGAAGCAATATGAGAATGGGAAGCAATGAGAGAATGGGAAGGAATGGGAGAATGGGAAGCAATGAGAGAATGGGAAGTAATGAGAGAATGGGGAGCAATGAGAGAATGGGAAGTAATGAGAGAATGGGGAGCAATGAGAGAATGGGGAGGAAGGAGATAATTGTAGGCAAGGAGAGAATGGGAAGTAAGGAGAGAATGGGAAGCAAGGGGAGAATGGGAAGCAAGGAGAGAATGGGAAGCAAGGAGAGAATGGGAAGCAAGGAGAGAATGGGAAGCAAGGAGAGAATGGGAAGCAAGGAGAGAATGGGAAGCAATGAGAGAGTGAGAAGCAAGGAGAGAATGGGAAGCAATGAGAGAATGAGAAGCAATGTGAGAATCGGGAGCAATGAGATAATGGGAAACAATGAGAAAATGGGAAGCAATGAGAGAATGGGAAGAAATGAGAGAATGGAAAGCAATGAGAGAATGGGAAGCAATGAGTGAATGGGAAGCAATGAGAGAATGGGAAATAAGGAGAGAATGGGAAGCAATGAGAGAATGGGAAGCAATGAGAGAATGGGAAGCAGTGAGAGAATGGGAAGCAAGGAGAGAATGGGACGCAATGAGAGAATGGGAAGCAATGAGAGAATGGAGATGAAGGAGATAATGGAAAGCAATGAGAAAATGGGAAGCAAGGAGAGAATGGGGAGGAAGGAGAGAATGGGAAGCAATGAGATAATGGGAAGCAATGAGATAATGGGAAGCAATGAGAGAGTGGGAAGCAATGAGAGAAAGGGCAGGAAGGAGAGAATGGGAAGCAAGGAGAGAATGGGAAGCAATGAGAGAATGGGAAGTAATGAGAGAGTGAGAAGCAAGGAGAGAATGGGAAGCAATGAGAGAATGAGAAGCAATGAGAGAATGGGGAGCAATGAGATAATGGGAAACAATGAGAGAATGGGAAGCAATGAGAGAATGGGAAGCAATGAGAGAATGGGAAGCAATGAGAGAATGGGAAGCAATGAGATAATGGGGAGTAAGGAGAGAATGGGAAGCAATGAGAGAATGGGAAGCAATGGGAGAATGGGAAGCAGTGAGAGAATGGGAAGCAAGGAGAGAATTGGACATAATGAGAGAATGGGAAGCAATGAGAGAATGGAGATGAAGGAGATAATGGGAAGCAATGAGGGAATGGGAAGCAAGGAGAAAATGGGGAGGAAGGAGAGAATGGGAAGCAATGAGATAATGGGAAGCAATGAGATAATGGGAAGCAATGAGAGAGTGGGAAGCAATGAGAGAAAGGGCAGGAAGGAGAGAATGGGAAGCAATGATAATGGGATACATTGAGAGAATTGGAAGCAAGGAGAGAATAGGAAGCAATGAGATAATGGGAAGCCATGGGAGAATTGGAAGCAATGAGAGAATGGGAGGCAATGAGAAAATGGGAAGCAATTAGAGAATGGGAAGCAATGAGAGAATGGGAAGCAATGAGAGAATGGGAAGCAATGAGAGATGGGAAGCAATGTGAGAATGGGAAGCAAGGAGAGAATGGGAAGCAATGAGAGAATGGGAAGCAATGAGAGAATGGGGAGGAAGGAGAGAATGGGAAGCAATGAGGGAATGGAAAGCAAGGAGATAATGGGGAGGAAGGAGAGAATGGGAAGCAATGAGAGAATGGGAAGCAATGAGATAATGGGAAGCAAGGAGAGAATGGGAAGCAAGGAGAAAATGGGGAGCAATGAGAGAATGGGAAGGAAGGCTAGAAGGGGGAGCAAGGACAGAATGGGGAGGAAGGAGATAATGGGGTGGAAGGAGAGAATGGGAAGCAATGAGAAGATGGGAAGCAATGAGAAAATAGGAAGCAATATGAGAATGGGAAGCAATGAGAGAATGGGAAGCAATGAGAATGGGAAACAATAAGAGAATGAGCAGCAAGGAGATAATGGGAAGCAATGAGAGAATGGGAAGGAATGGGAGAATTGGAAGCAATAAGAGAATGGGAGGCAATGAGAAATGAGAAGCAATTAGAGAATGGGAAGCAAGTAGAGAATGGGAAGCAATGAGATAATGGGAAGCAATGATAAAAAGGGAAACAATGAGAACAAGGGAAGCAATGAGAGATGGGAAGCAGTGTGAGAATGGGAAGCAAGGAGAGAATGGGAAGCAATGAGAGAATGGGAAGCAATGAGAGAATGGGGAGGAATGAGATAATGGGAAGCAATGAGGGAATGGGAAGCAAGGTGAGAATGGGTAGGAAGGAGAGAATGGGAAGCAATGAGAGAATGGGAAGCAATGAGATAATGGGAAGCAAGGAGAGAATGGGAAGCAAGGAGAAAATGGGGAGGTATGATAGAATGGGAAGGAGGGAGAGAATGGGAAGCAATGAGAGGATGAGAAGCAATGAGATAATTGGAAGCAATGGGAGAATGGGAAGCAATGAAAGAATGGGAAGCAATGAGAAAATGGGAAGCAATGAGAGAACGATAAGCAATGAGAGAATGGGAAGCAATGAGATAATGGGAAGTAATGAGAGAATGGGAAGCAATGAGATAATGGGAAGCAATGAGAGAAAGGGAAGCAATGAGAGATGGGAAGCAATGTGAGAATGGGAAGCAAGGAGAGAATGGGAAGCAATGAGAGAATGGGAAGCAATGAGAGAATGGGGAGGAGGGAGATAATGGGAAGCAATGAGATAATGGGAAGCAATGAGAGAATGGGAAGCAA
Organism: Lithodes maja; assembly: GCA_037953745.1. Taxonomy (NCBI): domain Eukaryota; kingdom Metazoa; phylum Arthropoda; class Malacostraca; order Decapoda; family Lithodidae; genus Lithodes; species Lithodes maja. Next base: position 9,302 of record JBAKBP010030531.1, on the reverse strand, counting down.
GGAGAGAATGGGAAGCAAGGAGGGAATGGGAAGCAATGAAAGAATGGAAAGCAATGAGAGAATGGGGAGGAAGGAGAGAATGGGAAGCAATGAGAGAATGGGAAGTAAGGAGAGAATGAGAAGCAATGAGAGAATTGGAAGCAATGAGAGAATGGGAAGTAATGAGATAATGGGAAGCAATGAGAGAATGGGAATCAATGAGAGAATGGGGAGTAGTGAGAGAATGGGGAGGAAGGAGATAATGGGAAGCAATGAGATAATGGGAAGCAATGAGAGAATGGGAAGCAAGGAGAGAAGGGGGAGCAAGGAGAGAATGGGGAAGAAGAAGAGAATGGAGAGGAAGGAGAGAATGGGAAGCAATGAGAGAATGGGAAGCAATGAGAGAATGGGAATCAAAGTGAGAATGAGGAGGAAGGGGAGAATGGGGAGCAAGGAGATAATGGGGAGGAAGGAGATAATGGGGAGTAATGAGATAATGGGAAGCAATGAGAGAATGGGAAGCAAAGTGAGAGTTGGGAGGAAGTGGAGAATGGGGAGCAAGGAGATAATGGGGAGGAAGGAGAGAATGGGAAGCAAGGAGAAAATGTGGAGGAAGGAGAGACTGGGAAGGAAGGCAAGAATGGGAAGCAATGAGAGATTGGGACGCAATGAGTGAATGGGAAGCAATGAGAGATTGAGAAGCAACGAGGGAATTGGAAGCAATGAGAGAATGGGAAATAATGCGAGAATGGGAAGCAATGAGAGAATGAGGAGGAGGGAGATAATGGGAAGCAATGAGATAATGGGAAGCAATGAGAGAATGGGAAGCAAGGAGAGAATGGGAAGCAAGGAGGGAATGGGAAGCAATGAAAGAATGGAAAGCAATGAGAGAATGGGGAGGAAGGAGAGAATGGGAAGCAATGAGAGAATTGGAAGCAATGAGAGAATGGGAAGTAATGAGATTATGGGAAGCAATGAGAGAATGGGAATCAATGAGAGAATGGGGAGTAGTGAGAGAATGGGGAGGAAGGAGATAATGGGAAGCAATGAGATAATGGGAAGCAATGAGAGAATGGGAAGCAAGGAGAGAAGGGGGAGCAAGGAGAGAATGGGGAAGAAGAAGAGAATGGAGAGGAAGGAGAGAATGGGAAGCAATGAGAGAATGGGAAGCAATGAGAGAATGGGAATCACAGTGAGAATGAGGAAGAAGGGGAGAATGGGGAGCAAGGAGATAATGGGGAGGAAGGAGATAATGGGGAGTAATGAGAGAATGGGAAGCAATGAGAGAATGGGAAGCAAAGTGAGAGTGGGGAGGAAGTGGAGAATGGGGAGCAAGGAGATAATGGGGAGGAAGGAGAGAATGGGAAGCAAGGAGAAAATGTGGAGGAAGGAGAGACTGGGAAGGAAGGCAAGAATGGGAAGCAATGAGAGATTGGGACGCAATGTGAGAATGGGAAGCAAGGAGAGATTGGGGAGGAAGGAGAGAATGGGAAGCCATAAGAGAATGAGAAGCAATGAGAGAATGGGAAGTAATGAGAAAATGGGAAGCAAAGAGAGAATGGGACGCAATGAGAGAATGGGAAGCAATGAGAGAATGGGGAGCAAGGAGAGAATGGGGAGGAAGGAGAGAATAGGAAGCAATGAGAGAATGAGCAACAATGAGAGAATGGGAAGCAATGAGAGAATGGAAAGCAATGAGATAATGGGAAGCAATGCGAGACTGAGAAGCAATGAGAGAATGGGATGCAATGAGAGATTGAGAAGCAACGAGGGAATTGGAAGCAATGAGAGAATGGGAAATTATGCGAGAATGGGAAGCAATGAGAGAATGAGGAGGAATGAGAGATTGGGAAGCAATGTGAGAATGGGAAGCAAGGAGAGATTGGGGAGGAAGGAGAGAATGGGAAGCCATAAGAGAATGAGAAGCAATGAGAGAATGGGAAGTAATGAGAAAATGGGAAGCAAAGAGAGAATGGGACGCAATGAGAGAATGGGAAGCAATGAGAGAATGGGGATGAAGGAGATAATGGGAAGCAGTGAGAGAATGGGGAGCAAGGAGAGAATGGGGAGGAAGGAGAGAATAGGAAGCAATGAGAGAATGAGCAACAATGAGAGAATGGGAAGCAATGAGATACTGGGAAGCAATGAGAGAATGGGAAGCAAGGAAAGAATGGAAAGCAATGAGAGAATGGGAAGCAAGGAGAGTATGGGGACGAAGCAGAGAATGGGGAGGAAGGAGAGAATGGGAAGCAAAGAGAGAATGAGGAGGAAGGAGAGAATGGAAAGGAAGGAGAGAATGGGAAGCAATGAGAGAATGGGAAGCCAGGAGAGAATGGGAAGCAATGAGAGAATAGGAAGCAATGATAGAATGGGTAGCAATGAGAGAATGGAGAGGAAGGAGAGAATAGGAAGCAAGAAGAGAATGGAAAGCAAGGAGAGAAAGGCAAGCAATGAGAGAATGGGACGCAATGAGAAAATGGGAAGCAATGAGAGCATGGGAAGTAATGAGAGAATGGAAGCAATGAGAGAATGGGAATCAATGAGAGAATGGGAAGCACTGGGAGAATGGTAAGCAAGGAGAGAATGGGAAGCAAGGATAGAATGGGAAGCAATGAGAGAATGGGAAGCTAACCACTAACAAAGCTCACAGCATGGTAAGGACCTCCCTCCACCAACCCCCGCGAGGCAGCCAGCCGTGACGTCATCGAGCGGGACAAAAAACACTGCGCGCCCCCTCTCACTCTGTTCTACTCCCTCTCTCTCTCCCAGATCCTATCATTACTAGTTAATGACAAAACATATACTTTACAATTAAATATATAAAGCCTTGACATGGGCGAAAACAAAGAGCCTTTCTGGACTGCCCATGACACAAGCTTTCATATGAAATAAAGCACACTCTAATACATAAACTGTAGCCCCATCCACTACCCTGGCGATCCTAGCGAGTCACTGTAGGACAAGCCATGCGGTTCTAACGGAGTGGTCAACGTCACAAAGGAGAGAATGGGAAGCAATGAAAAAATGGGAAGCAATATGAGAATGGGAAGCAATGAGAGAATGGGAAGGAATGGGAGAATGGGAAGCAATGAGAGAATGGGAAGTAATGAGAGAATGGGGAGCAATGAGAGAATGGGAAGTAATGAGAGAATGGGGAGCAATGAGAGAATGGGGAGGAAGGAGATAATTGTAGGCAAGGAGAGAATGGGAAGTAAGGAGAGAATGGGAAGCAAGGGGAGAATGGGAAGCAAGGAGAGAATGGGAAGCAAGGAGAGAATGGGAAGCAAGGAGAGAATGGGAAGCAAGGAGAGAATGGGAAGCAAGGAGAGAATGGGAAGCAATGAGAGAGTGAGAAGCAAGGAGAGAATGGGAAGCTATGAGAGAATGAGAAGCAATGAGAGAATGGGGAGCAATGAGATAATGGGAAACAATGAGAAAATGGGAAGCAATGAGAGAATGGGAAGAAATGAGAGAATGGGAAGCAATGAGAGAATGGGAAGCAATGAGTGAATGGGAAGCAATGAGAGAATGGGAAATAAGGAGAGAATGGGAAGCAATGAGAGAATGGGAAGCAATGAGAGAATGGGAAGCAGTGAGAGAATGGGAAGCAAGGAGAGAATGGGACGCAATGAGAGAATGGGAAGCAATGAGAGAATGGAGATGAAGGAGATAATGGAAAGCAATGAGAAAATGGGAAGCAAGGAGAGAATGGGGAGGAAGGAGAGAATGGGAAGCAATGAGATAATGGGAAGCAATGAGATAATGGGAAGCAATGAGAGAGTGGGAAGCAATGAGAGAAAGGGCAGGAAGGAGAGAATGGGAAGCAAGGAGAGAATGGGAAGCAATGAGAGAATGGGAAGTAATGAGAGAGTGAGAAGCAAGGAGAGAATGGAAAGCAATGAGAGAATGAGAAGCAATGAGAGAATGGGGAGCAATGAGATAATGGGAAACAATGAGAGAATGGGAAGCAATGAGAGAATGGGAAGCAATGAGAGAATGGGAAGCAATGAGAGAATGGGAAGCAATGAGAGAATGGGGAGTAAGGAGAGAATGGGAAGCAATGAGAGAATGGGAAGCAATGGGAGAATGGGAAGCAGTGAGAGAATGGGAAGCAAGGAGAGAATTGGACATAATGAGAGAATGGGAAGCAATGAGAGAATGGAGATGAAGGAGATAATGGGAAGCAATGAGAGAATGGGAAGCAAGGAGAGAATGGGGAGGAAGGAGAGAATGGGAAGCAATGAGATAATGGGAAGCAATGAGATAATGGGAAGCAATGAGAGAGTGGGAAGCAATGAGAGAAAGGGCAGGAAGTAGAGAATGGGAAGCAATGATAATGGGATACATTGAGAGAATTGGAAGCAAGGAGAGAATAGGAAGCAATGAGAGAATGGGAAGCCATGGGAGAATTGGAAGCAATGAGAGAATGGGAGGCAATGAGAAAATGGGAAGCAATTAGAGAATGGGAAGCAATGAGAGAATGGGAAGCAATGAGAGAATGGGAAGCAATGAGAGATGGGATGCAATGTGAGAATGGGAAGCAAGGAGAGAATGGGAAGCAATGAGAGAATGGGAAGCAATGAGAGAATGGGGAGGAAGGAGAGAATGGGAAGCAATGAGGGAATGGAAAGCAAGGAGATAATGGGGAGGAAGGAGAGAATGGTAAGCAATGAGAGAATGGGAAGCAATGAGATAATGGGAAGCAAGGAGAGAATGGGAAGCAAGGAGAAAATGGGGAGCAATGAGAGAATGGGAAGGAAGGCTAGAAGGGGGAGCAAGGACAGAATGGGGAGGAAGGAGATAATGGGGTGGAAGGAGAGAATGGGAAGCAATGAGAAGATGGGAAGCAATGAGAAAATAGGAAGCAATATGAGAATGGGAAGCAATGAGAGAATGGGAAGCAATGAGAATGGGAAACAATAAGAGAATGAGCAGCAAGGAGATAATGGGAAGCAATGAGAGAATGGGAAGGAATGGGAGAATTGGAAGCAATAAGAGAATGGGAGGCAATGAGAAATGAGAAGCAATTAGAGAATGGGAAGCAAGTAGAGAATGGGAAGCAATGAGATAATGGGAAGCAATGATAGAAAGGGAAACAATGAGAAAAAGGGAAGCAATGAGAGATGGGAAGCAGTGTGAGAATGGGAAGCAAGGAGAGAATGGGAAGCAATGAGAGAATGGGAAGCAATGAGAGAATGGGGAGGAATGAGATAATGGGAAGCAATGAGGGAATGGGAAGCAAGGTGAGAATGGGTAGGAAGGAGAGAATGGGAAGCAATGAGAGAATGGGAAGCAATGAGATAATGGGAAGCAAGGAGAGAATGGGAAGCAAGGAGAAAATGGGGAGGTATGATAGAATGGGAAGGAGGGAGAGAATGGGAAGCAATGAGAGGATGAGAAGCAATGAGATAATTGGAAGCAATGGGAGAATGGGAAGCAATGAAAGAATGGGAAGCAATGAGAAAATGGGAAGCAATGAGAGAACGATAAGCAATGAGAGAATGGGAAGCAATGAGATAATGGGAAGTAATGAGAGAATGGGAAGCAATGAGATAATGGGAAGCAATGAGAGAAAGGGAAGCAATGAGAGATGGGAAGCAATGTGAGAATGGGAAGCAAGGAGAGAATGGGAAGCAATGAGAGAATGGGAAGCAATGAGAGAATGGGGAGGAGGGAGATAATGGGAAGCAATGAGATAATGGGAAGCAATGAGAGAATGGGAAGCAAGGAGAGAATGGGAAGCAAGGAGGGAATGGGAAGCAATGAAAGAATGGAAAGCAATGAGAGAATGGGGAGGAAGGAGAGAATGGGAAGCAATGAGAGAATGGGAAGTAAGGAGAGAATGAGAAGCAATGAGAGAATTGGAAGCAATGAGAGAATGGGAAGTAATGAGATAATGGGAAGCAATGAGAGAATGGGAATCAATGAGAGAATGGGGAGTAGTGAGAGAATGGGGAGGAAGGAGATAATGGGAAGCAATGAGAGAATGGGAAGCAAGGAGAGAAGGGGGAGCAAGGAGAGAATGGGGAAGAAGAAGAGAATGGAGAGGAAGGAGAGAATGGGAAGCAATGAGAGAATGGGAAGCAATGAGAGAATGGGAATCAAAGTGAGAATGAGGAGGAAGGGGAGAATGGGGAGCAAGGAGATAATGGGGAGGAAGGAGATAATGGGGAGTAATGAGATAATGGGAAGCAATGAGAGAATGGGAAGCAAAGTGAGAGTTGGGAGGAAGTGGAGAATGGGGAGCAAGGAGATAATGGGGAGGAAGGAGAGAATGGGAAGCAAGGAGAAAATGTGGAGGAAGGAGAGACTGGGAAGGAAGGCAAGAATGGGAAGCAATGAGAGATTGGGACGCAATGAGTGAATGGGAAGCAATGAGAGATTGAGAAGCAACGAGGGAATTGGAAGCAATGAGAGAATGGGAAATAATGCGAGAATGGGAAGCAATGAGAGAATGAGGAGGAGGGAGATAATGGGAAGCAATGAGATAATGGGAAGCAATGAGAGAATGGGAAGCAAGGAGAGAATGGGAAGCAAGGAGGGAATGGGAAGCAATGAAAGAATGGAAAGCAATGAGAGAATGGGGAGGAAGGAGAGAATGGGAAGCAATGAGAGAATTGGAAGCAATGAGAGAATGGGAAGTAATGAGATTATGGGAAGCAATGAGAGAATGGGAATCAATGAGAGAATGGGGAGTAGTGAGAGAATGGGGAGGAAGGAGATAATGGGAAGCAATGAGATAATGGGAAGCAATGAGAGAATGGGAAGCAAGGAGAGAAGGGGGAGCAAGGAGAGAATGGGGAAGAAGAAGAGAATGGAGAGGAAGGAGAGAATGGGAAGCAATGAGAGAATGGGAAGCAATGAGAGAATGGGAATCACAGTGAGAATGAGGATGAAGGGGAGAATGGGGAGCAAGGAGATAATGGGGAGGAAGGAGATAATGGGGAGTAATGAGAGAATGGGAAGCAATGAGAGAATGGGAAGCAAAGTGAGAGTGGGGAGGAAGTGGAGAATGGGGAGCAAGGAGATAATGGGGAGGAAGGAGAGAATGGAAGCAAGGAGAAAATGTGGAGGAAGGAGAGACTGGGAAGGAAGGCAAGAATGGGAAGCAATGAGAGATTGGGACGCAATGTGAGAATGGGAAGCAAGGAGAGATTGGGGAGGAAGGAGAGAATGGGAAGCCATAAGAGAATGAGAAGCAATGAGAGAATGGGAAGTAATGAGAAAATGGGAAGCAAAGAGAGAATGGGACGCAATGAGAGAATGGGAAGCAATGAGAGAATGGGGAGCAAGGAGAGAATGGGGAGGAAGGAGAGAATAGGAAGCAATGAGAGAATGAGCAACAATGAGAGAATGGGAAGCAATGAGAGAATGGAAAGCAATGAGATAATGGGAAGCAATGCGAGACTGAGAAGCAATGAGAGAATGGGATGCAATGAGAGATTGAGAAGCAACGAGGGAATTGGAAGCAATGAGAGAATGGGAAATTATGCGAGAATGGGAAGCAATGAGAGAATGAGGAGGAATGAGAGATTGGGAAGCAATGTGAGAATGGGAAGCAAGGAGAGATTGGGGAGGAAGGAGAGAATGGGAAGCCATAAGAGAATGAGAAGCAATGAGAGAATGGGAAGTAATGAGAAAATGGGAAGCAAAGAGAGAATGGGACGCAATGAGAGAATGGGAAGCAATGAGAGAATGGGGATGAAGGAGATAATGGGAAGCAGTGAGAGAATGGGGAGCAAGGAGAGAATGGGGAGGAAGGAGAGAATAGGAAGCAATGAGAGAATGAGCAACAATGAGAGACTGGGAAGCAATGAGAGAATGGAAAGCAATGAGATAATGGGAAGCAATGCGAGACTGAGAAGCAATGAGAGAATGGGCAGGAACGAGAGAATGGGAAGCAATGAGAGAATGGGGAAGAAGGAGAGAATGGGAAGCAATGAGAGAAAGGGAAGCAATCAGAAAATGGGAAGCAATGAGAGAATGGGGAGCAATGAGATAATGGGAAGCAATGAGATAATGGGAAGCAATGTGAGAATGGGAAGCAAGGAGATAATGGGAAGGAAGGAGAGAAAGGGAAACAATAAGAGAATGAGAAGCAATGAGAGAATGGGAAGCAATGAGAGAATGGGAAGTAATGAGAGAATGGGAAGCAAGGAGAGAATGGGAAGCAAGAAGATAATGTGAAGCAAGGAGAGAATGGGGATGTAAGAGAGAATGGAAGCAATGAGAGAATGGGAAGCAATGAGAGAATGGGAAGCAAGGAGAGAATGGGAAGCAATGAGAGAATCGAAAGCAAGGAGAGAATGGGAAACAAGAAGATAATGGGAAACAAGCATATAATGGGAAGCAATGCGAGAATGGGAAGCAATGAGATAATGTGAAGCAAGGAGAGAATGGGGATGGAAGAGAGAATGGGAAGCAATGAGAGAATGGGAAGCAATGAGAGAATGGGAAGCAAGGAGAGAATGTGAAGCAATGAGAGAATTGAAAGCAAGGAGAGAATGGGAAGCAATGAGAGAATGGGAAGCAAGGACAGAATGGGAAGCAATGAGATAATGGGAAGCAAGGAGAGAAAGGGAAGCAATGAGAGAATGGGAAGCAATGAGAGAATGGGATGCAAGGAGAGAATGGGAAGCAATGAGAGAATGGGAAGCAATGAGATAATGGGAAGCAATGAGAGAATAGGAAGCAAGGAGAAAATGGAGAGGAAGGAGATAATGGAAAGGATGAAGAGAATGGGGAGGAAGAAGAGAATAGGCTCCGGAGCAATGAGAGAATGCGAAGCAAGGAGAGATTGGGAAGGAATGAAAAAATGGGAAGCAAGGAGAGAATGGGAAGCAATGAGAGAATGGGAAGCAATGAGAAAATGGGAAGCAAGGAGATAATGGGAAGTAAGGAGAGATTGGAAAGGAATGAGAAAATGGGAAGCAAAGAGAGAATGGGAAGCAATGAGAGAATGGGAAGCCATGGGAGAATTGGAAGCAATGAGAGAATGGGAGGCAATGAGAAAATGGGAAGCAATTAGAGAATGGGAAGCAATGAGAGAATGGGAAGCAATGAGAGAATGGGAAGCAATGAGAGATGGGAAGCAATGTGAGAATGGGAAGCAAGGAGAGAATGGGAAGCAATGAGAGAATGGGAAGCAATGAGAGAATGGGGAGGAAGGAGAGAATGGGAAGCAATGAGGGAATGGAAAGCAAGGAGATAATGGGGAGGAAGGAGAGAATGGGAAGCAATGAGAGAATGGGAAGCAATGAGATAATGGGAAGCAAGGAGAGAATGGGAAGCAAGGAGAAAATGGGGAGCAATGAGAAAATGGG
>JBAKBP010030530.1:0-25606 GCA_037953745.1 Lithodes maja | reverse complement strand
ATAATGTTTTCACTTTATAAGTTAGATAGTCAGAGAATTTTGGATATTCAGTAGCATTATGGGAGAGATAAACTGTGCAGAAATATTTAGTCTGAGATTGACAAGAAAGCTTTAGTCAGAGAGTTGAGAATCAAGGTTGGGAACACGAGATAAAGCAAGATTGTTGACACACATACGCAACATCCAGCTTTGGCTTGAAACTGAGGATAGAGATAGTAGGATGATATGGTTAGTATTATCAAACACAGAAAACGGTTGCTAACTTCACTATTGGAATGTTCGACAAATCTATGCTAATATACTGGATGATAGCCTATATATAATACATAGACAATTGAATGTTATTATATACCTATGGTAGTTTATTAATTATTTTACTTTCACAACATAATCGCCTTGAATTGATAGGCATAGGCCTAATTTGAACTGGTCGAAAGGGGAAATAACATAAAACAGATAACCCTTTCGACCAGTTCACCAGTCACGATTACCACCTTCATGCAGATAGGGGAAACAGTAGCCTTGAGTATACAGTTTATTTGTATAACATTAGCAACTTTATAGTAATATTATCAGCATCCTTGATATTGATAGATAAATGTGAATTCTATGTAGGGGTGTGCTAATAAGTATATTATGAACATTAGACTTATGTGATGTATATAAGTATCTTATGATGGGATTAGAACATTGGGTTATACAACAGTTTAAGCGGAGAACGAAATAATAGCAGTGATATTATAGGAGCTGTGGTATGCATAAGTAATGTTTTTGTTTCATTCAATTTTGGGATTGCACTAACACAAGCATATGAAAAAAGAATAGGCATGCACGCACACACGCAAACGAAAACACACATAGCTAACATTATGTTCAACAACCATTCCCATCCCTGCTCTGTGCAACTCTCCAATCCAAGAGTGAAACGATATCCTCAAACCTTCTTCTATTCAACAGATGAGCTTTGGAATTATCTCCCTGAATCCACCTTCCCCTCATCCTATGACTTAAATTGCTTCAAACTCCGTGTGTCCAAGCATTTTGGCTCGAACGTTCCTTGATTTTGGCTGTCACTCTTTCAACAGGGGGAGGCACTCGTTACAGGCAGTTCTGCCTTTTGTCTCCCTCATCCACATAGAAAAGAAAACGTGAAGTTTTACAATATATAAGGTTATGATGTATCATTATTGCATAGTCAATGTTAAATATTTTTACCTAATAATTACTTAGCAAATTGTTCTCCATTGCAACCGAAATGTAATCCACTATATACATTATATTCACTCCGATAATGCTTATTGTATCCAAGAAGTTATATCGGACTATTTTGGCTTCTTGGTAATAATACAATGTTGTCAGTGTGTGTGTGTATGTGTGTGATTACCAGTTAGGCTAAGAGTAGTTCCTCAGTTGGCGTGGTGTGTGTTTCCAAGGATAAACAGGGATGATCGACTAATGGAATCCTTGTTATCAAGTGTATCGACAATATATGTTGTTAGTTGCTTGAAATTACAATGTACATAAATGCAAAGGCAATACTGTGTTAGTTACAACATCATATAATTGTATTAAAGGCCGTACAGCAAACTATTATCACATCTAGTAAACTCAATGACCACTCGCATTCCTCGATACAAGGCAAACACCCATTCATTCATACAGGCTTACACTACATATATACGCGCACAACTTTAGTAATGTATGCATAAGTGTGTGTACGTGTGTGTATATGTATATATGTATGTATTTGTTTGTGTTTGTATATGTATATAGAGGTATGTGTATACATGTGTATGTATGGCTATGTATATGTATACTGTATATGTGTATTTATGTATATACAGTTTATACGTCGTATATGTGTAAGTATGTGTGCGTTAATTATGTATATGTATGTGTATATGTAAGCCTGGCTGAGAGTATAAAGGTATATAATATGTATATGTACTATACGTATATTTGTATAATCATGTGTACATGTGTATGTAAATATACGTACATATGAGCGAGAACATTTACTCACTAGCGTAATTGTTGTTATAAATCTATGTACAATTATTATCTATTATTAGTGTTCGTGTATCTTCATCCATGTGTTTCCACCCTTAACAATAGAAGGCCAGCTTTTCCACATTTCGCCTTCTCACACACACACACACACACACACACACACACACACACACACCTATACATAAGAATGTCCTGTATACTATAATTCCCCCAAGCTGTCTCCACTTATTTTCTAGCCCCCTTTTGATCTCTACCGAGGATTAACCTCCCATTCGACTAGGCTTTACCTGACCCCACCTGTACGGTCACACTGGCCGTTTCCCCTTCTACCTTTTTCATATCCCTCATTTAATCTCTATGACGATTGACCTTCCATTCTAATAGGCTTTACCTGACCCAAGCTACACAGTCCGTTGCCATTTTGACCCTTATCCAATCCCTCATTTAATCTCTCCCGAGGATTTTACCTCCTATTATTAGCCTTACCTGACCTCACCAGCACAGTATTGTATGTATGTATGTATGTTTGCATACGTGAGCATGTATCTATACGGGCATGTGCGTACATACTGTATGTTCTTATGTATATATATATATATATATATATATATATAATATATATATATATATATATATATATATATATATATATGCGTATGTATGTGTGTACGTATGTGTATATATGCATGTACTGTATATACTGTATACTGTAAGTAAAAACAAGTTTATATGTATATCACTTACACTCATGGTTAATTTATAATAATTTGTATTGTACACTAGCAGGCGTTTATCATTATTGTATTTGTTTGTTTAAGGTTATTATGCTCACACATTGTAAACTGAGTTTACCATTTTCATATCTATATTTTCTCATGTTCATCCACTAAATAAATTGTAAAATGTGTATTAGCAGCTCATGAGGCTGCCATTCTTTAATAAACCGTTTATTATTATTATTTTTATCATTATTAGTATTATTATTATTATTATTAGGGGTTCGTCCCCTACGGGGAACCCCTATTGTAATCATTAAACCTGGGATTTCATCCAAATTCTTCTTACGCGCCGGTTTCGACGCAATAACTCCAGAACCGCTTTTTGGATCGGGATCAAACTTTCACAAGAGGTGCGTTTTTGTATTGGGCAACTTTTGATATGCTAAACATCCGGCATGGCGGCCAAACAGGCCCTTGGCAGCCGATTTCCCGAAAAACTTGACGCCTAAATACCGTCTCTCCCACTCACAGGAAACGACTGGGCTTTGGCATACGCACTCCCCTACTAATGCTCCGCAAATTTGATAGAGAAGGTTTTGCTTTTTCACGTGGGTTTTTTTCCGGCAATCTTGAAAAAAACTCGAATTCCACTTAAAATTCCACATCTTGAAAACTACGCCAATGATCAGAGCCATGCTTGCGTAGTTGGGTGAGGCTCGCGATTCCGAACGTTTTGATACCAAAAAAATATAAATGGGTGGAATAGTTTGGCCGCAGCATTGAAAACTGTCTATTCTTAAATTACTTTAAAACCGAATTCGCTACCCACACAAAGTTTACCGTCTACAGTCTATAGGCTTCCACGCATCCCCCAGTTTTGCTTAATAACATAATCTCTTTATTATTCAGATCTATCATTTGTTTTTTATTTAAATCTCTCAAAACCGTTCGAGTCCCTACGAATTCCAGCAATTATTTAGCCAACCTACCTATACAAGTATACATACCTACCCTACCAAATAATAATGATAAATTCAAATTTATTTTTGGTGAATGACAGAGTATTGGCTAAGGTTTTTAACAATTCCTCCCTTTGCCAAATGCTTTGTTTAATAACAATGATATGGACCTTTCAAGTTTTGGCAATTGCCCATGTGACTCGTATTTTAACCCTCCTAAAGTGTTACCACGAAATACCGCTAGATCCTTTCTCAAAAGTCGCTAGCATGTTGCTACATAGCCAAACAATGTTAGGATAATGCTGCAATTTCTAAAGAGTTTTGGTTTGTTTGTTTTGCAAATTTTACAATGTAGTATGACTAGAATGTCTGAAATTTTCAAATTATCTCTAGTAAATGTCTCTTGATATAAAAGAAATGGCTGCTAGATTGAAGTAAATAGCTCTACATTTAGCGGTAATATGTAGCTTTACAACTGGCAACTCTGCAACCACCACCTCCCTCCCACCCTCCCAGTATGTCTCCACAAAATACCGCTAGATCCTTTCTCAAAAGTCGCTAGCATGTTGCTACATAGTCAATCAATGTTAGAATAATGCTGCAATTTCTAAAGAGTTTTGGTTTGTTTGTTTTGCAAATTTTACAATGTAATATGACTAGAATGTCTGAAATTTTTAAATTATCCCTAGTAAATCTCTCTACATATGTAAAAATGGCCTCTAAATTGAAGTAAATAGCTCTACATCTAGCGGTAATATGTAGCGATACAACTGGCAACACTGCCTACAGTAAGTGTTACCCCAAAACACCGCTAGATCCTTTCTCAAAAGTCGCTAGCACGTTGCTACATAGTCAAACAATGGTAGAACAATGCTGCAATTCCTAAAGAGTTTTGATTTGTTTGTTTTGCAAATTGTACAATGTAATATAACTAGAATGTCTGAAATTTTCAAATTATCCTGAGTAAATGTCTCTAGATATGAAAAAATGGTTACTAAACTGAAGTAAATATAGCTCTACATCTAGCGGTAATATGTAGCGGTACAACTGGCAACACTGCCTACAACTACCCTCTCATCACCAATGATTATGCTCTGCTGAGGTTTGTATTTGCTTATCTTATCCTGTGTATAAATGTAACCCTTACACATGTTTCTATTAAATAATGACATTAAACAGGATTCATGATTTAAATACAAGGCTAGATATTTATCGGAAGTACGTATTTACCTTCGGAAAGCTAAAATATAATGTTTACACATATGGGATAGGGAGGAGGGAGGGAGGTATAAGGGGTGGACCGATGGAAGGGAAGAGAACCCCGATATACGAGATACATAGCTTCATATGCGCGTATTGATCACTTTCATGCTATTATGTATGCATACAGAAGTAGCAGGACACATAATTTATGTAAGAGTGAACACCAATAACTTAATCCATACACAGTAAAAAAGACGGAAATAATATCGTACATACGAAGTGATGGAATGGGGATGGGGGGGAGTGTGTATGATAATGTAAACAGGACAGTTCGTCGCTAGATAGGCATGTGTGTGCTTGTGTGATGGTCTTGTGTAGCTATGTTTGTGCTTGTTTGAGTGTTGAGTTATCTCTCTCTCTCTCTTATTTATCGCTGTCTTCCTTACGATTACGACATACTGTACTAGTGCATGAGAACAGGAAATAGGGAGCCTCGCTCTCTCTCTCACAAATGAGAACATAAGTAAACAAGAATCTGCAGAGAGCCGATTGGCTATAAGACTCGGTAGCCTATTCCACATATCTACAACTCTGTTACTAAACGAATAGAGGCAGATCCCTTACACACCCAGTCTCTCTCTGTCGCTCGTTTGTTTGCACACCGGTACAAATGAGGCAGATCCCTTACAAGATGAACATGGGAATCTGCAGAGAGACAAGTGGCCCACAAAAGGCAGATCCCTTTCACATACAACTTATTTCATCCATATGACTATCTGATTTTATCTTTAAATTCTCTATTGTTCTTGATCCCACTATAGCACTAGGTAGCCTATTTCACATATCTACGACTCTGTTACGAGAGAGGCAGATCCCTTACACAGCCAATCTCTCTCTTATTTGCACACTGGTACAAAGGAGGCAGATCCTTACACATGCTACCAAGATGAAAATGGGAGTCTGCAGAGAGACGGTTGGCCCACACACGGCAGATCCCTTTCACACCCAATCCATCTCGTCTTATCAAATTTTATGTTGAAGCTCTATTGTTATTGATCCCACTATAGCACTTGGTAGCCTATTCCACATATCTACAACTCTTTTACCAAGCGAATAGAGGCAGATCCCTTACACAGCCAATCTCTTTCTCTCTCGCTCTTGTTTGTTTGCACACCGGTACAAATGAGGCAGATCCCTTACACATGCAACCAAGATGAAAATGGGAGTCTGCAGAGAGTCAAGTGGCCCACATAAGGCAGGTCCCTTTCACACTCAACCCATCTCATAAACTTTACCTGTTATTTACACTACTTACTATACACCCATGTTATCATATACCTGCAACCAAAACACAATTGTAAGAAATAGGAACATAAGAAAATGGGAGTCTGTAGAGAGCCAATTGGCCCACAAAAGACAGATCCTTTTCACACCCAACCCATCTCATAAAAACTCTCTCTCATTTATCTCTGTCTACCTTACATTTATGACATCCTAGTCTCTCTCTCTCTCTCTCACAAATGAGAACATAAGAAAACCGGAGTCTGCAGAGAGTCGATTGACCCACACATGTCAGATCCCTTTCACACCCAACCCATCCCGCGCTCTCTCTCTCTCTCTCATATTTATGGCTATCTTCCTTACGTTTATGACATCCTATTCTCTCGCCATACTCCCTCTCTCCTTCACAAATGAGAAAATAAAAAAATAAGAAAACGGGAGTCTCCAGAGCCGATTGACCTACACATGGCAGATCCCTTTCACACCCAACCCCTCTCGTTCTATCTAATTTCAAGTTGAAGCTCTATTGTTCTTGATCCCATTATAGCACTCGGTAGCCTATTCCACATATCTACAACTCTGTTACTAAATGGATAGAGGCAGATCCCTTTTACAGTCAATCTCTCCCTCTCTCGCTCTTGTTTGTTTGCACAATCTGCTCCTTCTGTAGTTTCTCCATGCCCGATAAGTTAAATGATCTTTTGATATCTGTGAAACAGCATTTGTATCAAACACAATACCCTGCTTGCAAAACCGTCGAACCCCGGACAACGTTGCTTGCAACTTTAATTAATATTATTATTATTATTATTATTATTATTATTTACTATTGCAAGGCTGCCACATTTGATCAGGGGGTAGGGTAAGGAAGTACCAACGGTTGTGTAGAAACTCCTTTTCGCAACTGTACCTTGAATTTGGCGGTCAGCCTTTATTGTGTAGTAATATTTGGCCCAGGCTAGAAACATTTTGCATTACTCTACCAGCAGTCTCAGTTCAAAGTCAAACAATAAGGTGGGTGAGTATTATTTACTCTAAACAGGGAATATGTGGTAAATGTGTTTTTTATTCCTGGTCGCAAATTCTGCAGCCTTTGTTTCATTACAGTCAAATAAATGAATCTTCACTTCAAACAATATTACCACTATGCTCGTTCAGCACTTTGTGACCCAACACAAACATGTAAACTTACTCCCTCATGCTTTACTCTGTCTTAGAAAATGAGTATTGGTGTTGTTGTTCTTCAGAGAAAATAATATTATGTTTTATCTCCTAATGTTCTTGGTTATGCTTTGGGTTAGTCTACGTTTTGATTTGTCTTGCATATTTTGCCTTGTTGTTTAATATGTTATAATTTAGATTTTCAACTTGATGAACATTTTCCAAGAATCTATTTTCGTCATGTACTGTAACATCTATCGTTGTTTCTATATCGATTGTTCTTACTAGACCCCACACTTGTCGTAAACCACTGTTAGGGCTGTTAAGTCTCCGTAAACTATCCTCAAAATAGATGAGCTTCTTGGATCTCGCTGACATGACGCTTTTTCTAGAGTGTTCCCGGAAGTCACCTGGGAAATCTGAAGAAAATAGCAGCAGTATTAGTGAAACTTTTGATTTAAACATTTCCTAGTTGTATTAACTAGTAGTGATATTTATGTTCCCAGAAGCGAAAAGTATTTGGCAAATATTGTTTACACGCACAAAGTAACAAAGCCCATGTGAATAATACAAAATATCATAAAACCCTTCCACTCATCCTGCAGTAACTTGGTAACGATACACACATTGGTAATATTACAAAGTTATTTCATTGCCGAATGTAAGGAACATTATCATACGATCAATTCTTACTTCAACTTTTGTTCAGCACATTTGATCTGACAGCTTCTGAAATACACTTATAGAAGAATGCTGTTGTCTATGATAATATACCGCCAGTCTAATTCCAATACCATTGCAAAAGAATCTCAAAACTTGCCAGAATGATTTTGCGGAGCAAAGGTTGATGACAAATGCTCTCTTGGGATATCCCCTTTAAAACAAGCTTCATAGTGAAAACATTATTGTCAATGTTCATTGGCCAACATTGGCTCTTCAATGTTTTTCGGGTGTTTTCTTTGGTATCGCATAAAGTAAATATTAAACAATATACAACTTAAAGTGTCCACCATTCTTTAACTGCCTTCGTGGTGTAATGCATAAGGTGTTGATATTCGTCGGTGTGAGCATCCTGGGTTCGAATCCACGGACTGCCACATATGTTTGAAATATTTCATTAATCGATTTTAGGAGTAGAGTTGGTTGTTGGATAGAACATAATAATATATAAACTGCAAGACCAGAATTCCTTTATACATCTTCTGGAAAAGGTTGTTGTGTGATTCCAACTTACAGCTGGCAACACAAGAACGTTCATTTCGATAGTATTTATCAGAATGTCTGGTTTGACTGTTTCCCATTCAAAGCTATGCAAGAATTAGGCTGCAATGAAGTTTTTATTCCACTCAACAAGACACTCGGTAACTCTCTTCCTCTATATATCTTTTCTTTAGCCTACGACTTAAATTGCTTCAAGCACAGTGTGTTCAGACATGTTGGGTCTAATGTAATTTGGCTCTGGCACTCTTTCAATCGTTACAGGCAGCTTCACCTTTTGTCTCCTTACATACAAGAACAACATATACAAAACAAACTACATTACCATTTCAGAATACATGGACGCATTTCTTTCGTCTGTTCTAAATATCACAATACGATTTAATTAAGCTTATAAAGGATCTGTGGGAATTTGAGGGTTAATTGAGATAATTTTTACCAATTTGATTTATAGATTTTATTCATAATACACTACATATTATCGGCTAATGATAGCCAGCATAAATAGTTACACCACGTCATAATCATCAATGGGTAAAGTAAAATAACTTTTATTATATCGAGGAAATGGATGCTTTCGGTCATATAATATTATCCATATTATCTTAAAATGCATCCAGTGTTATCATTTGCTATTAAAGGGAGATGGACCGTTTGTCTGGTTCCCCTTCTTCCTCATGTTTAGCCCCATTAGATTTCAGATTTTCAGACGTTTGGCCCATTAGTTTGGCGATGTTAAGACCTTTCGTTCCTTTTCATTATTCAAACTGTTCGTGCCGTTTAGGTGTCGATTTTGTCCTGCCGAGCGATAACTAGCCTGCAATTTAAGAGGAACAGGCCTTTGGCCGGGAAATTTACACATTTATCTTGAAAGGGAGTCTATGGGGTGTACGTTTAAACTTGATGGAGATCTAGGGAGGACACTAAACACAAATAGTAAACCGATACATAAATGAGCAAATAGATACGCCAATCCCAACTTAGGCAGCTCAAGTGTAAGGTCACTATTCTTGTTCCCAACTCTTTCCTCATTTCATAGGGAGTGTAACACACCGAATACAATGTTTGTACAATTAACATTCTGATATTTTATGGATACAAAGATAGTGCTATTCTGTATGTTCTCTTCATAAATCTTAGAAATAATGTTGGACATACATCCATAGTTTCCATTGTAATAGTTGTGTATAAGCTAAACTAATTGGGCAATCCAAGTCTATGTTAGTGGAAGGAAAATTCGCAATGAATGAGTAATACATTTGTTACGGTATTAGAAGTAGTTATGTAGCATTGGCAGGGAAGCTTGAAAGTTGTTTTATTACGTTTTTCCAAAACTAGTTAGGTGAACGTATATTCAGTCCAGGATCCTACCCTGAAACAGCGTGTATAGTCTATTCACTGTAAGTAGGCAAGACATCATGACCTCTAACCTCTGTAACTCAAAGACGACTAGAGTAATAGAGCTACTATTTGTACCATTTGGGAAGAGTCAGTCAAGGAATAGATGTGGAAATTTACAGTCAATTTACTATAGCCCTTTTTGAATTACAGAGGATAGTGTTCATGATTTCTCGCCTACTAATAGCGAATAGACTATAGCCGTGGGGCTCATGTCGGTCTCATTGGCCTTTGCATCCTGAGGCCCCTCTTCTCCCTTATACTTAGCCACATTAGTTTTCAAATGTTAAGCCGTTCGGCCTTAGTTTGGCGATTTTAAGACCTTTCTCCCCTTTTCTGTGTCAATATTAAGACTTTTCTGTGTCACTTAGGTGTCGTTTTTTTTTCCTGACGAGCGATAGCGAGCCGGTAATTTAGGAGGAACCGCCCTTCGGCCGGGAACATTTTTCTACCAATAACATTACAAATATATCTTGAAGGCGGATCCTAGGGTTGTTATTTTAAGTTTGATGAAGGTCTAGGGAGGAAACTAAACAAAAAAATACATAAATGAAAAATCTATCAAAAAATGAACCATCTCCCCTTAACGGAACACGAGGAAATATTCACCATATGCGAAACTTGTAACCTTCCCTCGAACACTTCCAGTTATTTAGGTTACCGAAATTCTATGGCCCATGCATTATTATAAGTTATAATACCGTAACTTTCGCGTTGTTTCGGTTATCAATGTTAATGTTATTGCAATATCATGACTGCCCGTTAGTTGTGATGGTTGTTGTTAACACTTTAGTTGGTGACGAGTTTACCACTATGCAAGTGGTACGAGCAGATGCTATAATCTATTATTTATTAATTTCACCACAACACAAAACACCTTCAATGAAATTAATGAAAGCATATATGTGATCCACCAGGATTCGAACCCAGGTTATCACACAAACATTTTTAGACAACTTAACCATTACTCCACCAAGACGGTTAAAAATGAATTTCCAGAAATTACAGGATACTTAGATAGTAATCTAGGCGAAACCTTCTGATATCGGAGGATCACATGCTTTCATTAATTTAATTGGGTTTGGTGTTGGGAGTTAAATTAATACATTTGATTATTCCTATAGGTTCAGGAACATTTCATAGCGAGGTCGGTTCTTAGAGATCTGTGCCCCATACATTTTGATTTCCTTTCCCTTAACCCGGCAAGCGCGATAGGCCTAACGGAAGGCTTCCTATAGGGAACGCGATAGGCCTCACGGAAGCAAGACCATAAAAAAAGCTTTCCAAAAAAAAAAGGGCCTATCAAAACAAAAGAATTTGTCTCTAGGTGAGATAATTCCCCTCCAGTACTCATCCATGTAAATCTCACCCACCCCCCTCCCCTCCTTCCCCACCTTATTCCCCCCTCCCTCCCCTCCTCAATTATCACCTATTTTCCCTCTTATTATCATCATTTATCGGTTATTTTTCTCTCCCGCGATAATGTAGCACAAGTGGGTTGCAGAAAAGATCGTTATGTAACACCCAGACACCGGCCCACACCGCCCCGCTCGTCTCAGTTACCTCACAGACAGCGAGAGAGGAGGGTTGCCTGTGGCTCTCTCTCGCCTGAGATTATGACCGGGTGGCCAATATCTTCGTTTTTCACCACCCAAATGCTTTTCCCACTTATTTTAGCACTCTTGAAGGTTCATATATACATCATATATGTAAAATAAAAGCATACCGAAAACAAATAATGCTCTATATTGTAAATATAACGAATTCTGTCAGAATCCAAGGCTAGAAATGCACAAATAACTACCCTAGCCCCTAGGTCTATTTAGCGCTTGTCAGGTTAAATATAATGCTATTTCGTGAGCAGTTGGGTCTGAGTACACGATTAGATTGATATCCAATATTTGAAAATGGATATAATATCGTAGTTATGTACTTAACCTTTCACTGTCTTGATGTTGTAATGGTTAGAGTGTTTAAATATGTGTATGTGGTAACCCAGGTTCGAATCCTGGGAGGATCACATGGTTTCATTAATTTAATTGGGAAGTATTTGGTGCAGGGAGTAAAATTAATGTAATAGATTATTCCTATAGGTTCAGGACCATTTCATAGCGAGGTCGGTCCTTAGAGATCTGTGCCCTATAAATTGTTGTTGTTGTTGTTGTTGTTGTTCCCCAACCTGCCTGGCCGAACAGCCTCAAGGCCCCGAGCAAGGCCAAGGCCATAACCGAGCGCCCCCACTGAACCCTCCCTGCCGACCACAATAAAGCCTGGGTGACTGAAGCCACTCCATGGCGGAGAGCTGAGGAGGGCGACAGAAACGCCCGGGAAACCAAAGCCCCACCCAGGGCCCCGCGCCCCTCAGCAATTATGAAGAGAAAGCTGAGGGGCAAAGGAAAAAATGTGACGCTTTGGCTTCCAATCTTGGTAGATTGGGAGGTCAATCCACGGAAGAGACGCAATCACTTGAGATCTAGAAAATATATAAGTAAAAGGAACAGTCAGAGTAAGCTATGGGTATGGCAGAGATCGCTCAGTTCTCACTCTGATAGACCAGCCCATCACCACATGACTAGAACCTAATCCTCTCAGCATCAGCTAGGAAAGGCCCTAGAAAGCCGCCTTTGGCGGGGGGATGGCTCCCCTATTTCAACCCCTTTCTGGGTTGGGCACCCGCCTATAAATTGTTCTTTCCTTTCACTTAACCCCTCCAGCCCAGCGTCGATACTGTCTCGACGGCTATGTATGTAACGCTCAGCCCTAGCGTCGATAACGTATCGACAGCTATTCTCGTCCTCATTTAACCCAATTATAGGGCTTGCAGAGGGTTGATATTCGTATGGGAACTACTTTAGGATACCGCGCAACATACACAGTAGTTGGCAACTTCCCAAATACGGCCAGGCGGGCGTGACACACCATGTCCGACCAGCAAAGCTCTCGACGAAGTGCCTCACACCGTGAAGTGAGTGTTGAGGAGGCAATATCGATGTTTATCATTACGAGGATAGTGATACCGAATCATCTGATGAAGAGTCAGGAGGATTACCAGCCAACATGTGACTGGAGGATATAGAGGAAATGAAAGAAAGGCATGGTGTGTCGTGCCTCCAGCTTCACCAGGTTCTACTGCCCAGATTGTGATGTGAAGCTGTGTTTGCCACAGTGTTTCAGGAACTACCATACCATTGAACACTTACAAGCTGCCTATAAAGTATCGCATAATATAAGTGACAGTGACAAATTAATCCCGATGGCTTCAGAAACGCTTCCGGGCTGTAAATATTTTGATGCTTTCTAATTAAGTGTTTTATGTGACCGAAAGTACGATTGCATGATAGGAAGGATTGGCCAGGTACCATAAGCACAAATTTTATTTTTTATTAGACAGCTGCTGTGGATGAAACGCAGAGCCATCAAGACCATTTGAAAGTTTGTATTCTGCCCAGCATAGCTATTGCAGTATGCTTTAAGGTACACAATATATTCGTCCTCATTATTCTGTACAATGTCTGGCCACTTCATGATACAGCTGGCAAAATATTATTTGAGCACGCCTGGCGAATGTCTCATCCTAAACTTACATATTCGCTTTGTTTTTATTGACGTCTTAGATGCAGAAGTTGTACAGCCACATATTCCCCTTGTAGTAGGCAAAACTAGTCCGTAGACGAGGATATGGTAAAGCCTACTGGCGATCTATGGCTATGGTCATTAGTGGGCCGGCACAACTTTCAACCTCAGCTGCAAACCATAGCTGTTCATAAGTATGTCGTATCACATCAGAAAATATGGTATTGCTTTGTAGCAAAAGGAAACCATTGCCACTACCATAAGCAACAGTAAACAAATATCATGTCAAACACCCACCAAGGTTAGTGTGCTAAATCTTTACTCTACTTATACATTTTCTGCAACTCTCTTTGCACCTACCTTTCTCCCTCCCTGGTTAAGTTAATAGTGTTCAAGAGCAGAATTTTGTAGCAAATAGTGATTCTTCGTAGCTGTTTTTAGCCGTTCTTACAGATACTTAGGTATTTTTAGGTGCATTGTAGGTCAATGTAAATTGTTATTATTTAAATTTGATTGTTATCGTAGCAGTTCCTAGCACTTCGTGACTGCGTCGTAGGTCTGTCGTAGGCACTTCCTTGCAATTCGTATCTATAACGTAGCAACTTCGTAGAAAAAAAGAGTTTGTGCTCAATTTTCAGATCAGAACATTGTGTGGGATATATAAAGGGGGGAAAACCCTTTAACCATAACTTTTTTAATGAATGTGTGTAGAGTTGGTATCGATACCAACAGAGGTGAAATGGAAAAATCTACGCCAAATGAAATCAAACAAGCAAAACTATACTTATTACAGTGCGTACAGCCAATATACCCAAATTATTTCCTAATTTTACAAAATTACCATATTCTTACGTTTGATCTGTATACTCGATATTACACAAATATATTTATGGGGTACAATACAAATATAGCCTACCAGGAGATTAATGACAATATTAACTTGGAAAAAGCGTATGATCGTGTGGACCGTGAAGCAATGTGGAAGGTGTTAAGGATTTATGAAATAGGAGGAAATTTGTTAGAAGCAGTTAAGAGTTTTTATGAAGGGAGCAGAGCATGTGTGAGAGTAGGAAATGGTGAGTTGAGTGAATGGTTTGAGGTAAAGGTAGGTTTGCGACAGGGTTGTGTAATGTCACCATGGCTGTTTAATATGTTTATGGATGGTGTGGTGAGGGAGGTGAAAAGGAGAACTATGGGAAGAGGATTGGGTTTAGTAGGAAAGAATGGTAGAGATTGGGAGTTGAATCAGTTGCTGTTCGCTGATGACACAGCATTGGTGGCGGATTCTGATGAGAAATTGCAGCAGGTAGTCAAAGAGTTTGGTGTGGTTTGTGGAAGGAGGAAACTGAAGGTGAACGTCAATAAAAGTAAAGTAATGGTGTGTAATAGGGGAGAGCATAGGGTGAATCTAGATGTGAGGCTGGATGGGGAAATATTGGAACAAGTAGAGTGTTTTAAATATCTAGGAGGAACAATAAGCAGGAGTGGAGGTATGGAAGTGGAGGTAAAACAGAGAGTGTGTGAAGGAAGGAAGGTTTTCGGAGCAATGGGAAGTATGTGGAAGACGAGAAATCTCGGAGTGAAAGTAAAAAGTGCACTGTATCAAGGAATTGTTGTGCCAACAGTGATGTATGGGGCTGAGACATGGGCTCTGAAGAAAAAGGAGAAAAGAGGGCTGGATGTGATGGAGATGAGCTGCTTGAGGAGTATGTGTGGAGTTACTCGTAGAGACAGATTGAGGAATGAAGAGATACGTAGGAGAGTGGGGCAGCAGGAACATTTGTCAGCCAGAGTGGACAGAAGGGTGCTGAGCTGGTATGGTCATGTTGAACGAATGGGAGATGAAAGGCTTACAAAGAGAATATGTGAGTCAGATACAAGGGGAGATAGAAGGGCAGGAAGACCCCCATTGAGATGGAGAGACTGTGTAAGAAAGGCTTTGGATGATAGAGGAATGACTATAGATCAGGCAGGGGAAGTGGTGGTGGACAAGAGTGAATGGAGAATGCTTGTGAATAGTTGAGTGAACACGTGGTCATTTGGAGTAAGGGGTCGGGCGCAAGTTGGACTAGATAATAGTCCATCAGGCGCCTGGCCCGGGGAGACGATTAATATGAAGGGTGTGCCTGGAAGTGTGGTGGGAGGGCTTGTGGATTTGGCTCCGCTGCATGTCTGCCTGCCGAGATCGGAACCTCTCCGGGTGGTCAGGGGCCGGGGGAGTGCTGGAGCGACCTTGGTAACCCTGGTCTCTGGGTCTTTTCCTGGGTGACCTGGATGTGTGACAGTTTGTGTTTTTTATCTGTGTTTATTTTTTGTTTTATGATGTTTTTGTGTTTTCCCTGTTCTTGCTCTGTCTTGAGTCGGCTACCCCCAAAATGGGGATTGGGCCTGAGCATATAGATAGATAGATAGATTAACTTTCTCGAACTTGGTCTTATATTATACCGATATATTTGGTCTTGTTAACCCTAGTCTCCAACGTCATGTAGGTTATAATAAACAAATTATTAATTATATTTGAGGATATTGGTTGCTATTGTCATGTCGAGTATGTTTATAATGTGTATATATACTTTTTATAAAACAACTAGCCTAGTCAGGGCCGTTAGGTGTGTTATTGCTTGTCTTCCTTTGTATTAATTTATAAATAGGGTTAAGGCGACTTTGTCAAATCTATTAATTGTCCACATGTTTGACCATGGTTAGATCGATATATAAGAGACTTGACTAGAATACATAGTAGTATTATAATAAGATATCATCAAACTTGTTTTCGTATAATCCTACCACTTGTTCAAAATGTATTTAATAAAATAATATATTAATTTGTATTTCCAGGACTGCCGCCTTAAGAATAAAGACTGCTGGTCTTCGTTCCCTAGCTGAATTCAGTAATTGAGTTTTTCCATGCAGGTGAGCAAGAACCTACACTTCTACAACATATCTTGAAGCCATCTCTAACTTACTCAGAGGCACTTTTCCGGAGGTCATTGTTCGGGAGTGCTCGTGGAAAAGGAGGTGTTGGAAACCGACGTCTTAAACCCTTCTATACCGACGACGTATTTTATATTTTATTTCAGCTACATTTAGACAATTTTATGAAAGTTAAGAAGGATTTGTGGTAGCTAAACGGATTAGTTGAGATAGTGTGTAGCCTTTTAATGAGTAGACGACCTTCCTAAGCTGAATAAAATGGTCTAAATGTAGCTGAAATCAAACACATAATACGTCGCCGGTGTAGAAGGGGTTAAGGGGGTAGGGTTCCCTTTTTGGTCTATATATCTATGTATTTATATGCAGTTTTAGGAGGGGAAGAGGGTGTACGGATCAGATTATTGCAGTAAGACAGCTATTTGAGAGGTACTTAGAGAAGCATAAGGCGATATTTTGGGCTTTTATGGATTTGGAAAAAGCGTATGATCGAGTGGATCGAGAGGGAATGTGGAAGGTGTTAATGATTTATGAAATTGGAGCAAATTTGTTAAGAGCAGTTAAGAGTTTTTGTGAAGAAAGCAGAGCGTGTGTTAGAGTGCAAATAATTAGTTGAGTGAATGGTTTGAGGTAAATGTAGGTTTGCAACAGGGTTGTGTAATGTCACCATGGTTATTTAATATATATATGGATGGTGTGGTGAGAAAGCTGAAAATGAGAACTAAAGGTAGAGGATTGGATTTAGTAGGAAAGAATGGTAGAGATTGGGAGTTGAATCAGTTGCTGTTCGCTGATGACACAGCGTTGGCGGCGGATTCTGAGGAAAAACTGCAGCGAGTATTCAAAGAGTTTGGTGTGGTTTGTCGGAGGAGGAAGCTGAGGATGAACATCAGTAAAAGTAAAGTGATGGTGTGTAATAGGGGTGATCGTAGGGTGAATCTGGATGTGAGGCTGGATGGGGAAATATTGGAACAAGTAGAATGTTTTAAATATCTAGGGGGAACGGTAAGCGTGAATGAAGGTATGGAAAGTATGTGAAGTAAGGAAAGTTTTCGGAGCAATGGGAAGTATGTGGAAGTTGAGAAATCTCGAAATGAAAGTTAAAAGTGTAATGTATCAAGGGATTGTTTTACCAACAGTGATGTATGGGGCTGAGACATGGGCTCTGAAGGCAAAGGAGAGAAGAAAGTGGGATGTGATGGAGAAGAGCTGCTTGAGGAGTATGTAGACAGATTGAGGAATGAAGAGATAAGTCGGAGAGTGGGGCAGCAGGAACATTTGTCGGCCAGAGTGGACAGAAGGGTGCTGAGCTGGTATGGTCATGTTGAACGAATGGAGGATGTAATGCTTACAAAGAGAATATGTGAGTCAGATACAAAGGGAGATAGAGGGGTAGGAAGACCCCCATTGAGATGGAGAGAATGTGTAGGACAAGCGTTGGAAATAGAGGAATGACTGTGGATCTGGCAAGAGAAGTGGTGATAAATAGGAATGAATGGATAATGCTAGTGAATGTACGAGTGTAAACACGGTCTATTGGGAGAGAGGATCATGCCCCAGTTGGACTAGATATTGTCCGTCAGGTGCATGGCCCGGGGAGCCGGTGGTAATGAAGGGTACGCCTTGAAGCATGCTGGGCTGGCTTGTGGTGGCTTCGCTGCGGGTCTACCTGCGGAAATTGGAGTCTCTCCGGGGATCTGGGACCTGAGAATCTTTTGTTAGAAACCCCAAATGGGCTTGGGTCTCTGGGTATTTCTCCTGAACGACCTAAATGTGTGTGGTATTATGTTTTGTTTCGTTTTGTTTTCTGATGTGTTGTGTTGTCGCTATTAGGGCTCTGTCTCAAGTCCCCCCCCCCCCCCCCCAATAAAAAAAATAAGGAAACTGGGGTAAGTGCCTGAGTATATACTGTACATACACATACATATTTTCTAGTTTCCTCGCTGGATCTCCATCAAGCTTAAAAAAAAAAAGACCCACTTTCAAGAAAATGGTGTACATTTTTTCCGTAGAAAAATGTCCCGTCCGAAGGCCTGTTATTCATATAATTACAGGCTCGCTATCGGTCGTCAGGAAGAAATCGACACCTAATTTTTTTTACCTATGTGAATGAGGGAGACAAAAGGCATGCTGCCTGCAGCGAGTGCCTCCCCCAGTTTTGAAAGAGTGGCAGGGCCAACATCAAGTCTGAGAATAGCGTTTCAATCTTGGGTTGGAGAGTTGCACAGAGTAGGGGTGGGATTGTGTTGCAAGGCGGGTACATGTACCCTATGTAGACCAGGTGGTATACACTGGGAAAGCTCCGAGGAACACTGATTATTGTAGTAGCGATAGAGTAGCGAGAGAGATGCAACATTGCGGCGAAGAGAGACAGATTGCAGAGAGTTGGTGAGTGGACGGGAGTTAATGATACGAAAGGCTTTCCTTTCTACTTTGTCTAGGAGTGCGGTGTGGGAGGATCCTCCCCACACATGTGAACAATACTCAATACAAGGATGCACTGTGCCCCTGTACAGAGCAAGAAGCTGTGCAGGGGTAAAGAACCCCTTTAGGCGGTTGAGCACACCCAGCTTCTGGGAGGCTGCCTTAGCAAGACTGGTAATATGGTCCTTCCGAGTGAGAGCAGAAGAAAAAGAGACACCAAGAATATTGAGAGAAGATGAAGGATTGATATTTGTATTGTTGAAGAATAAGGCATAGTCCTCTGGAGGTTCCTGACGGGTAGTAAGACGGATATATTGGGTCTTGGAAGCATTAAATGCAACAAGGTTTTCTCTACCCCAATTGGAAATAGTAGCTAGATCAGAAGATAAGTGTGTTATGGCTTCATTACGTTTGATTTTGAGGGACTGCTGGCTGGGGCATTCTGGAAAACTAATTGAGTAGTGTAAGGTAGAGTCGTCTGCATATGAATGGGTGAGACTGGATGTACAGTTGAGAAGATCATTTATGAAACTTAGAAGAGAATAGGAGATAGGAGAGAACCCTGAGGAACACCTGAGTTGATAGGATGATGAAGTGAGCGATGGCCGTCCACCACCGCAGCTATGGAACGGCCGGAAAGGAAATTAAAGACAAAGGCACAGATGGAGGGATAGAAACCGAAGGAGGGCAGTTTGGAAATTAAAGATTTGTGCCAGACTCTATCGAAGGCCTTCGATATGTCTAGTGCAACAGACACAGTCTCACTGAAGTCCCGAAAGTTGGATGACCAAGATTAAGCAAGATATGAAGTGGAGCAACCCTTAAGGAAGCCATACTGGCGATCTGAGAGCAGATTATGATAAGAGAAATGCTTAAGAATTTGGAAGCAAGAATAGTTTAAAAACTTTAGAGATACAAGAGATGAGAGCAATTGGATGATAGTTGGAGAGTTGAGAGCGGTCACACTCTTTGGGACAGGTTGAATGAGAGCAAACTTCCAGCAACAAGGGAAGACGTTAGAGGAGAGACAAAGACGAAAGAGTTTGCCTAGGCAGGGGGTCAGCACGGAAGCACAGTTTTTTAGTACAACAGGAGGAACATTGTCCGGACCGTACGCCTTCTTAGTATTAACCCATAAACGGCGAGAAAGCTCATAAGAAGTTTTACTGGGCGAGGGTGGGAAAGCTCTTAAGAGGGAGGCCTAAAAAAAACATTTAAACGGCCCCAGTAGCACTAAAAAAAATATATATTTTTTTTTATTTTTTTTCCCTATACCTCATATCACTCCTCCACATCCCCTTCTTCCCCCTTTTCCCCTCCCCCCTTCATTTATCACCTATTTTCCCTGTTATTCCCTAATTCGTTGGTATATTTATGTGCTAACATTAGCAAAATGGGTGGAGGATGTGCTTACGTGGTGCCTAGCGAGTGTGTTATACAACCGAGTGTGTGAATGAGTAGGCTCAGTGTGGCTTGAGGCCTCGTGGAGGGAGGGATTGCCTCAATTTTCTCCATAATTCATGAATGGGCTGGTCCATCTATATTCGCGATTTTGACCCGAAAAATTATATTTTCACTTGTTTTATTG
Organism: Lithodes maja; assembly: GCA_037953745.1. Taxonomy (NCBI): domain Eukaryota; kingdom Metazoa; phylum Arthropoda; class Malacostraca; order Decapoda; family Lithodidae; genus Lithodes; species Lithodes maja. Next base: position 5,141 of record JBAKBP010030530.1, on the reverse strand, counting down.
TTGTTACAGGTTACTGTCTTCATAGTGAAGGTAAAATAGGCCCATATGAATAAGTAATAACGATATTTATCGTAAAATGACGATTATAGGCCTGAATGGAGCCAATATGGTCACCCATGGGCAGCTAGTTCAATACCCCCCCCCCTCGACGTTGCCGGGTTAAGCCCAGAGAAGGTAGAAAGTACATCTTTAGAAGAGATTAAGATATTAGGCATAAATAGGAGAGAGGGGGGTGGAGAGGGAGGAAAAGCACCGGAATCATCCAAGGTGGAGTTTCTAGCAAATGTTTGAGCGAAGAGTTCAGCTTTGTCAGAGGAAGAAGTGATGGTTATGCTATCGGCGTGGAAAAGGGGAGGGAAAGACGAGGAAGAAAAATTGTTGGAGAGGTTTTTGGCCAGATGCCAGAGAGATTGGGAAGAGCTAGAGTTGGATAGTTCAATGCATTTATTATTGATGAAAGAGTGCTTGGCAAGTCGAAGAACAGATCTGGCTTGATTCCGGGCAGAAACATAGGAAGAATGTGATTCTTAAGTTTTAAGGCGTCGGTACCGTTTGAAAGCTTCCATCTTGTTGTGGACAGCAGTAGAATAAGAACGAGTAAACCAAGATTTCTTTGCATTAGACTGAGAGAAAGAAAATGGAATGTACGCTTCCATGCCCGAGAGAATTTCCTTGGTAATGCGTTCAGCACTCTCCGAGGGTCCTCGGCCACGGAAGCAGAAGTCATTCCATGGGAAATCAAAGAAGTACTGCCGGAGAGCCTCCCAGTCGGCAGCGCCAAAGTGCCACAAGCGCCGCCTGCTAGGAGGATCGGGTGGCCGTACTGAAGAGATAGGACAGGTGACGGAGATAAGTTTATGGTCAGAGGAGCCCAAAGGAAAGAAAAGATTGACAGTATAAGAAGATGGGTTAGAAATCAGAAATAAGTCAATAATGTTGGGCCGATCTCCGAAGCGATCCGGGATACGGGTGGGTCGCTGGACCAGCTGCTCTAGGTCATTTATGATAAAGTTACAGGCTTGTTCACCAGGTTGGTCATTAGTGTGAGAGGAGATCCATTAGCGTTGGTGAGCGTTGAAATCTCCTAAGATGAAGATTTCAGAGAAGGGAGAGATGGATAGATGTGTTCCACTTTAGAGTTTAGATAGTCAAATAATTTGGGAAAGTCAGTAGAGTTAGGGGAAAGATAGACAGCACAGAAATGTTTAGTATGAGAATGACAGGATAGTTTGAGCCATAAAGTTGAGAATTCAGAGGAGTCGAAATCGGGAACACTAGAACAAGTGAGTTTGTTGTGCACGCACAACATCCGCCTTTGGCTTTGAAAGTAGGAGGATACAGAGAAGGGGCTGCTGGAAGTTATCTCAGATACCTGAGTTTCAGTGAGGAAAAGAAGACCAGGTTTGTAGGAGGAGAGATGGTGTTCGACGGAGTAAAAATTAGAGGAAAATCTGCGAATATTGCAAAAGTTGATAGTAAGAGTGACAGGCTATGAATCAGAGCATTTAGAGGGGTCGTCAGCGGAAGATCAGGCAGGTGTGGGGGCATTTATGCCCCCTCCCCCCCTGGGGACCCCAAGGCTGGGCCTGTGTTCATAATTTTTGTTTAAATAATTTTGAAGGAGGAAGTGTGGTGTGCATGCTTAGTGTAGTGAAGTAGATAGGAGGAGGAGCTGTTTGTGAGAGCATGCTGAACTACTTTCAGTGTAAGTGAGGCACAAAGGGAAACAGTAAGAGAGGCCAAGCAAATGAAACAGGAGTTCCAGCAATGCCTTATCAAATGCCTACAGCCTCTCCTGGTTATAGCCCTGTTCGATTGGTGCATACAATCTACCCCCATTTCCCCTATTAGTCGCCTTGTACGACACGCAGTAGGACGCTTGGGGCATATTCTTGTTTTCCTCCACCATAAGATGGAGGCCCCCTTACCCCCAGGGGGGGGGGGGGGCGAAAGGTCCTAATATTGGGAACGAAATGGGGCAAAAAGTCTTATAATCACCAAACTAATAGACCGAATGTCATAACATCTGAAAACTAATGGGGGAAAGGGTGTGCCAAAAAAAACGAACCCCTCTGCCTTTAGGAGAAATAGACAAACTAGTGCCAGTCTTTATTTGTTGCAAGACGTTTCGTTATATGTTAATGACAACACCAGTGTTTTATATTAATCACTAATATTTCTTCATTTATTATACACAGCTTTATTAGGTATAGTAATATTTCATGGAAAATATAAATGGGAAATCAAACATATATGAACGTATAAGCATAGTCAATATTGATGGCCGTATCGTATCTATTAGTTACTTAACCCCGTGAAGATTATGACATGTTTTGGCAGTTTATTATGGCCATCATTGGACGATTATACGCAGCTTTGGAAGGATCTGTGGGAATTAAAAGGGTCAAGACTATTACATTTAACCCTTTGACTACCATATACCCATCCTATTCTAAACAGAATCGTCTAATAATAGCCCGAAAAACTGTCAAATAAGCGTCATAATCCTCAAGGCTTTAAATTTGTGCTTCATATACAGTTCGGTTATGGTAATACAGGGAGTAGTTTTATTGTTTTAGGTGAAGTCACTCATTTTGATCATTCTTATGTGTAAGTTTGGATTACAATTGTAGGCAGCTGGTAACCATCCATTTAACGTTATGGCTTTACTATGATAAGCAGGTTGGTACTGAAAAGATGGATTAACCCGGGAAGGACATAGACCTTCCTGAAGTAGCTCCAAGGCGAATGCAATAGACCTTCCGGAAGATAGACCATAACAAAATAAAACGCAGTGCCAGCAAAATGGAAGCAACATGTGATTAAGTGGTAGGCTATGTCTCCTTGCCACCACCTCCTATCCTCCCCATACATGTGTCTTACACCCCCCTCCCCCCTCCTTTCTCCCTTTCTCAACTTCCTCATGTATCCTATATTTTTCCTCTCCCAATCCCTATAACTCCTCCTTCCCCGCCTCAAATATGTTTAGTCACTCTCCTCCATACTCTCTCCATCTCCCACGTGTGTGAGATGATAGGCAGCCGCTAGTATCTCACGAGATGTCGGAGAGAGTGGACGTATGTCTTGCTCCCTTCAACCTCTCCCATCACAAATATACGGTTTCACATTGGATAAATTTTACTCTTTACACATATTTTGCGGTTCTTCAATGGTCACATGTTCATTATACAAGTATAATATGTGCATATGGAGCAGTGATATTGTTGTATAGGGTAAATATATCAAATTCTGTCAGAATTGGAGCTAGTTTCTTCACATGGGTGGTACTTTAATAAACAAAAATGGAGCGCTTCCCGGGTTAACAACCTGAGGCACTTTACAATTGACCATATGGATTTGTATACACTGTTACTTCACATACAGAGGGAAAATTATCATGATTGACTTAGAAGTGTATTTGCTTATTCAAAAGTTATGTTATACGACCAATTTACAGCTTATACAAAATTATTCTTGTAAATCATACTATGTTTCTTACAATGCATAATATCACGGAGTAGAAACAAATTCACGTGGCCAGCTTGAAAGGTTGTTGTTGTTGTTGTTGTTGTTCCCCAAGCTGCCTGGCCGAACAGCCCCAAGGCCCCGAGCAAGGCCAAGACCATAACCGAGCGCCCCCACAGAACCCTCCCTGCCGACCACAATAAAGCCTGGGCGACCGAAGCCACTCCATGGCGTGGAGCTGAGGAGGGTGCGGAAACGCCCGGGAAACCAAAGCCCCACCCAGGGCCCTGTGCCCCTCACTAATTATGAAGAGAAAGTTGAGGGGCAAAGGAAAAAATGTGACGCTTTGGCTTCCAATCTTGGTAGATTGGGAGGTCAATCCACGGAAGAGACGCCGTCACTTGAGATCTAGAAAATATATAAGTAAAAGGAACAGTCAGAGTAAGCTATGGGTATGGCAGAGATCGCTCAGTTCTCACTCTGATAGACCAGCCCATCACTAAAGCTTGAAAGGTTTATTAACTCGAGCGACCCCAAGTGGGGTATTAAGAGTACATACTTCAATACAAATACAAAATACAATAACACATATACAAAACAACAAAATTATTTGTACATAATAATATTTCAACTTGACTGGTGGCCTTGTTGTAAGTTCAAGACTTTATGTCTTGAAATAATTCATAATTTCTCCTACAAATTTGGCAAGTTTTAATATAACTGCATGTTGTGTACTGCTGAATAACTGTGACATTCTCATAGAATTAGGATTATTATAATAATATTTGTTAAGGTACTGCCTTCTGTAAACATTAAAATGTGAACATTTGAACAAAAAATGGAATTCATCACCGACTTCATTACTGTTACATAACGTACAAATTCGCTCGTTTACATTTATGTTGTTGTGTCTACCGCTGACAATAGGCAGCACATGAGTACCACATTTGAATGTACACAACCTTATTGAATATTGCTTTGGCAGTTTAAGTAAATAATCTTGGATGCGGTAATCGACCGTCATTATTCTGCAATTCAAACAAACACTACTTCTATTAATTTCCTCCGTCCATTTTTGCCTATAAATATCACTAGATCTAAGTTTAAATGCTTCTTTAAACCAGTTACCATTAATATTATTTACATCATTAAATACATGCGACATTCCATTGCTATCTAGTAAGCATTTGATATTATTTAACCAGGGTAATTTGTACTGTTCTCGATCATACAAAACTTTCATTAATCTATACAAAACACATGAAATTTTATTTTCCGTATCACTTGTAATCCTAAACCAAAAATTTACCATTCTATTGTCTATGATTTCCTGCAAACTTCTAAAACCTGATTCACCATACACCATACATGTTGCAGTTGATTTATTCAACCTCAAAAGTCTCTTCAAAAAGTTATTGCATGTCCTTTTTAGGTGATCAATATTCTCACAGCCCCATATTTCACTACCGTACAATAAGATGGGTAATACTAGTTTTAGGTGATCAATATTCTCACAGCCCCATATTTCACTACCGTACAATAAGATGGGTAATACTAGTTTTTCGTATAAATCGATACTTGTGTCGAACGGTAGGTTAAGCTTGTTAATTGTATTTAATAACCCATAAGTTGCTCTCTTACTTTTAATTACTTGTTTTGCTTTAGCTTTATGAAAT
>JBAKBP010030529.1:0-25606 GCA_037953745.1 Lithodes maja | reverse complement strand
GATGGATAAGTACATAGACTTAAGTTGTTTCAGAAATCAGCCACCTAACATAATCTACCTTCAGTCTAGTTTTCGATTCCAATGTGAAAGAGCCACAGGATATTACGAGAATAGCTTTTTGCTCATCGAAAATTGCCGGAAAAAGCGCTCGTGTGACAGTGGTTTGAGGCTACCATTGCACTATTTTGTTTAGAAGGGATCTCTGGCAATCGAGCTATTAGTGGAGCTATATTTCAGTGTGTTGATAGCTAGCCGTCCTTCCTAAGCTGTATAAAATCCTCTAGTATTAGCACACACACACACACACACACAACAAACAGACACATCCACATATCTTACACTTGCTTACAAACACACACACACACCACATACCCACACAAATACATATCTTAAATTTATAAACACATACACACTTACACAAACACACACACACACACACACACACACACCACACACACACACACAGTTGTGCATGTTTACCCCTGCAATATGTTCCTCCCTGGATTTATATTTCTGCACCGCGAGCCAGCCTCCACCACCACCACCACCACCACTTATAAACACATACACAAACACACCACACACACACACAGTTGTGCATGTTTACCCCTGCAATATGTTCCTCCCTGGATTTATATTTCTGCACCGCGAGCCAGCCACCACCACCACCACCACTTATAAACACATACACACTTACACACACCACACACACACCACACACACACAGTTGTGCATGTTTACCCCTGCAATATGTTCCTCCCTGGGTTTATATTTCTGCACCGCGAGCCAGCCACCACCACCACCACCACCACCACTTGACAAATGGGCAGAGAGAGAGAGAGAGAGTGTGTATGTGCGTGAGTGAGTGTGTGTGTGTGTGTGCGTGTGCGTGTGCGTGCGTGCGTGCGTGTGTGGGGAGGGGGGTATAGAAGGGGAGAAGGGAGTACAAAGGAGTACAAAGGAAATCAAGCAACAACAGATCTAGTGACCCTTCTAGGCTGCTTGTCTTCCAAAACACTGAGGATCAAGTGTCCAAACAGTGGTTTAGAGTGGGTAGGGGAACATTGGAAAGGAATATACTGCCCTGGAACTAATGTCCATGGCAGGATTAGGAAGTTAGTAGGGGACAGATGGGTTAGTAACTGAGGGGGGGATGAAATAAAGTTATTCATTTACAAACGCAGTCAGTCACGGGTTTGATGCAAGATATTTGTCTAGGCGAAGTTTAAAAGAATCAACGGTGCTGCACTCTATAAACGTCTCGGGGAAGCCCATTCCACAAGTTGACAACTCGATTGAAAAAGAAATTCTTAGATTGGTGAGAGTTAAAAGTTTTACCAATAATTTTGCAACCGTTTCCCGGCGTATAATTAGATTGGTCGATTGTGAAGTACTTTTTTTTTTTTTTTCTATGTGATTGAGGGAGGCAAAAGGCATAACTGCCTATAGCGAGTGCCTCCCCCATAGTTGAAAGAGTGACAGGGCCAAAATCAAGGGACGTTCGAGCCGAAATGCCTGGACACACGGAGTTTGAAGCAATTTAATCATAGGAAGAGGGAAAGACTGATTCTGGGAGAGAGTTCCAGAGCTCAGCTGTTGAGTAGAAGAAAGTTTGAGAGTAACGTTTCACTCTTGGGTTAGAGAGTTGTACAGAGTAGGGGTGGGATTGAGTTGCAAGACGGGTACCACGTACCCTACGTAAAGGAGGTGGTATACACTGGGAAAGCTCTGAGGAACACTGATTATTATAGTAGCGATAGAATAGCGAGAGAGATGCAACATTGCGGCGGAGAGAGAGAGATTGCAGAGAGTTGGTGAGTGGATGGGAGTTAATGATACGAAAGGCCTTCCTTTCAACTTTGTCTAGGAGAGCGGTGTGAGAGGAACCTCCCCACACATATGAACAATACTCAATACAAGGACGCACTATGCCCCTGTACAGAGCAAGAAGCTGTGCAGGGGAAAAGAATCCCATAAGGCGGTTGAGCACACCCAGCTTCTGGGAGGCTGCCTTAGCAAGACTGGTAATATGGTCCTTCCAACTGAGAGCAGAAGAAAAAGAGACACCAAGAATATTGAGAGAAGATGAAGGATTGATTTTTGTATTGTTGAAGAATAAGGGATAGTCCGCTGGGAGTTCCTTACGGGTAGATAGATGGAGAAGTTGGGTTTTGGAAGCATTAAAGGTAAGGTTTTCTCTGCCAAAATTGGAGATAGTATTTAGATCAGAATTTAAGAGTGCTATGGCTTCATTACGTTTGTCGTTGAGGGATTGCTGGCTGGGCGCGTTCTGAAAAACTAATGGAGTAGTGTAAGGTTGAGTCGTCTGCGTATGAATGGATGGGAATTGAGGTACAGTTGATGAGATCATTTATATAAATTAGAAAGACAATAAGAGATAGGACATAGCCCTGAGGAACACCGGAGTTTATAGGGTGAGGAAGTGAACAATGGCCGTCCACAACCGCGGCTATGGAACGGCCGGAAAGGAAATTAGAGACAAAGGCACAGATGGAGGGATAGAAACCGAAGGAGGGTAGTTTAGAAATTAAAGATTTGTGCCAGACTCTATCGAAGGCTTTCGATATGTCTAGTGCAATAGAAAAAATCTCACCGAATTCCCGAAAGGAGCATGACCAAAAGTTAGTAAAATATAAAAGAAGATCACCAGTAGAGCGACCTTTAAAGAATTAACTCAGGCTTAGTTTCCAAAAATATTTAGGTACTTTACTAAATATTATTGCACACCACCTTATTTACATTTGACAAGACTCCAAATCAATTACACAACTTTATGAAATGAGTTTCCCAAACAACTGCAAGTCTATTTGTTAGCAAGTTACACCTCAAAAGCGTTTCCAAAACCAATCAATTAAGTTCCCAGACTCTATATTTACCATTGTAGTTATCCTGGTGGTGTAGAGATCCAGACTGCTTCTACAGTGACCCTCCCAGCCAATGTAACCTCCCATCGGACGCTGATTGGTTGTTGTCTTGGGCTTGGTGTGCTGCCATTGGTCCAGCTTCACACGACACTCGCCAGTTTGAATAGTTCAGCTTAACCCTATCTGGAGTAAGGCGGGTCTTTCGGGGAACGCTCTGTATTGCTCCATTGATTTTGAGATTATAAAATGTTTCACCTCGTTAGTTTGGCGATCAAATAACATTCCACCCCATTTTGGTCTCGATTTTGTTTCTGGGTGACCAATAGCGAGCCTACAACTAATAAGGAGAAGTCGGTCTGTGGTCGGGACATCCATATATATCTTGAAAAATAGATACATTATAACACGCCACTCACCCCGAGTGGCGTGTTATAATTTATCTATTTTTGTTAGTTTGAAAGGGGTCTGGGGAGGCGTTATCTTAGCCTAGGGGGAATCTAAAATACATTGGTAAAACATGGCAACAACAATTAACACCATCAGTAGTAACATAACAAAATATTATAATAAGCCCCGAGACGTAGCACCAGACAGTGTTAAGGGGAGATGGTCGTTTTTCTAGATCCCCTTCTCCCTCATGTGTAGCCCCTTTAGTTTTCAGATTTTAAGATGTTTGCCCCATTAATTTGTCGATTTTTAGACCTTTCGCCCCATTTCTATCAATATTAAGACCTTTAGTGCTATTTAGGTGTCGATTTTCTCCTGACGAACGATAGTGAGCCTGTAATTTTGGAAAAATCGGCCTCTGGCCGAGAAATTTCTCTACAGAAAAATGTACGAATTAATCTACAAAGGGGATCTAATTGATATTTTTTTAAAGTATGATGGAGGTCTTGGGAGGAAATAGAAATATAATGAATAAATTAAAACAAAATCGAGACCCTTGAACCTTCAATAATCAGCAATTTTCGATGGCCAACATATTTCCTTCCACCATTTCCGGGATCGAAACCTACACTGCAAGCAATGAAAGGTATACACCACTTCAGCACAATGACATAATAAACCTACACTGCAAGCAATGAAAGGTATACACCACTTCAGCAAAATGACATAATAAACCTACACTGCAAGCAATGAAAGGTATACAGCACTTCAGCACAATGACATAATAAACCTACACTGCAAGCAATGAAAGGTATACACCACTTCAGCACAATGACATAATAAACCTACGCTGCAAGCAATGAAAGGTATACACCACTTCGGCACAATGACATAATAAACCTACACTGCAAGCAATGAAAGGTATACACCACTTCAGCACAATGACATAATAAACCTACACTGCAAGCAATGAAAGGTATACACCACTTCAGCACAATGACATAATAAACCTACACTGCAAGCAATGAAAGGTATACACCACTTCAGCACAATGACATAATAAACCTACGCTGCAAGCAATGAAAGGTATACACCACTTCAGCACAATGACATAATAAACCTACGCTGCAAGCAATGAAAGGTATACACCACTTCAGCACAATGACATAATAAACCTACACTGCAAGCAATGAAAGGTATACACCACTTCAGCACAATGACATAATAAACCTACACTGCAAGCAATGAAAGGTATACACCACTTCAGCACAATGACATAATAAACCTACACTGCAAGCAATGAAAGGTATACACCACTTCAGCACAATGACATAATAAACATACACTGCAAGCAATGAAAGGTATACACCACTTCAGCACAATGACATAATTTTCATCATATTCTGGTCACCATTAGACGAGTATTTTACCTTATAATCTACCATAAAGACTTAAATGTGTATACGATCTCATTAGAACTTCTTAATGACATATAAGTCTTCTTAAACCTAATACAATCGGCTAGAAGGCATTATGGTGGTGTAGGGGTTAAATGCATATCATTCTAGACATTGTAATAACTTATATCAGATTCGAATCAATTCGGGATAGATTCATATGAATCTAAACGAGACAATGCACATTCTACCTTGGTTCAAATACTTCAAGCCAGTGTGCCCCAGAACTTCACCCCTACCCTCCCTCTTACCAGCTATGGGTTTTTTGTTCGTGTTGTTGTTGTTCCCCAAGCTGCCTGGCCGAACAGCCCCAAGGCTCCGAGCACGGCCAAGGCCATATCCGAGCGCCCCCACAGAACCCTCCCTGCCGACCACAATAAAGCCTGGGTGACCGAAGCCACTCCATGGCGGGGAGCTGAGGAGGGTGCGGAAACGCCCGGGAAACCAAAGCCCCACCCAGGGCCCTGTGCCCCTCAGCAATTATGAAGAGAAAGTTGAGGGGCAAGGGAAAAATGTGACGCTTTGGCTTCCAATCTTGGTAGATTGGGAGGTCAATCCACGGAAGAGACGCCGTCACTCGAGATCTAGAAAATATATAAGTAAAAGGAACAGTCAGAGTAAGCTATGGGTATGGCAGAGATCGCTCAGTTCTCACTCTGATAGACCAGCCCATCACCAGCCAGCTATGGGGTTGCTTCTGGCACCTCGCCAATTACATGTATTTTGAACAACTATTGAAGGAATGCAATGTATCATAGAGAGTTAAGTAAGAGCTTCATAAAATTTGAGAGAGAGAGAGAGAGAGAGAGAGGGGTAGGTAATGTTCGCTGAAAACCTTTACTATGATTCGAGTGATTCATAACGATATATTTGCCACTGAAACCTGAAAGGTTCATACCGATGTACTGACGGTTTAGTACTGTTGGACTATCTTTCTCTAATAAACCTGAAAGGTTCATACCGATGTACTGACGGTTTAGTACTGTTGGACTATCTTTCTCTAATACAACTGCCAAACTATCCCACGTGAAGTTGTATTTCCTTTTCATTGTTGTAATGGCTCAGTCTGGGCTACGTGACAAGCTTGAGACAACGAGGACCGTCTGTGTCAATTCCACCATGAGTCTCTCCCATCAAGGAACACACAAAACAAACCATTTAAGTATTTTGAATTATGTTTGTATATAAAATAAATTAAATACTAGTATCACTACTTGTTAGCACCATATGCAAGAAGAACACATTTGTGTACTCTTATTCACTGCAAATCACTCTGCCTCCAGACAGTTTAGGACGCACTAAGTGTAAACAGCCAGTTTGCCAATACGGCTAGGAATTATTGCCGCGAATGTGCCCCATGAGTCGGCCATGTGACTGCATTACGCTAACTCATCACTCATCATCTTAACGGAGCTATCTACCCAATCATTAGGCCATATTGCTTACCTATTTGGCCCTAATGTAAAACTACTGTATATAAACGGGACACGAACTACCCTAGGGCAAGATACTGGGGTTTTCGAAAAAGAGGCTCCAGGTTTGAAAATATTACTTTACTTATACAGGCTTAATAATCCCGAAGGGTTAATAACCAATAAGCCCTATTTTAACTAACTACCCCTCGGGCACATTCTTAAGCTCATCTATCCATTAGGAAGGGTCTTATTTTAGTATTACCTTGTCCTCACCACTTACGCTCACCCATACATTAAGGAAGGACTTATTCATGTGGTCACCTTACCCTTAACACCTTGCCATAAGGCTCTATTTTTTAAGGTATCTTGCGTTGTAACCAACTTAAGGGAGCCCACCTCGCATTGTTTTATCTTTCTCTCCCTCTCTCTTTGGCTTGTATCCATTCGGCCCCATTCAGCCTCCTGCTTTAAGACATTTACCCCCATCCAAGTGTCAATATTTTCCTGGCGAGCGGTAGCGAGCCACCATGTATATATTTTTGTTTTGACAGCACGCCAAATTTGTAAATTCTTCGATAGAAAACGTCTCCGGCAAAGCCAGATTTCTCCAAACAATACTGGCTCGCTATAGCTCGCCAGGATGAAATCGACACCTGGATGGGGATAAACGTCTTAAAACAGTTGGCTGAATGGGGCCAAATGGATACAAGCCAGGGAAAGAGAGAAAAGGAGAGAAAGATAAAACAGAGCCGGTGACCCACCAGGGAGCGTTCACTATGGTTGTGTAGCAATATGGGTTGAAACATAACACATTGATTTAAATACTCGCCGAGTACTCCACATAATACTATTGAAAGCTTCACACCTATTCAAACTTACACTCTTGAGAAAACTTTCAATATAACTTGAATTCCCACCTGTTAAGAATAATTACCTAATAACTTTATAACACCCATCTATTAAATCCCTGACTAACTACATGAGCTATAATATTGAACTGATCTACAATCCTTCTGCTACTATACCACTCTGTATAAAGTATCGTGTATAACCAAATAATCTCATTATACCTTATAATTATGTATCTATTGAAGTATGTATTTCTAACCCTCATACCTTGTATATCCACACCACTATCCAGTTAACCCTACTATAGTCTATTCGCTGTAAGTAGGCGATAAATCATGACCTCTGTCCTCTGTAACTCAAAAAGGACTAGAGCAACTTGGCTGTAAATGTCTTTATCTATTCCTTGACTGACCCTTCCCAAATGGTAGATATATTAGCACGATTACTCTAGTCGTGTTTGAGTTGCAGAGGTTAGAGGTCATGATTTATCGCCTACTTACAGCGAATAGACTATAGTAACGGTAGTAATTAGCAGCTTCAAGTTGGGTTTTGTTTACTTCATATTTTAAACGTGCAGTAGATGGTGGTCGAGAGATGTGTGTGAAATAATTAATTCCTTCATTAGTTGTTAAGGGAGCCCACCTCGCTTTTTTTTTTTATCTCCCTCTCCCTCTCTCTTTGGCTTGTAACCATTTGGCCCCATTCAGCTACTGTTTTAAGACGTTTACCCCCATCCAGATGTCAATATTTTCTTGGCGAGCGGTAGCGAACCAGCATATATATACATATATATATTTGTTTTGACAGCAAGCTAAATTTGTAAATTTTTCGATAGAAAAATGTCTCCGGCGTAGCCAGTTTTCTCCATACAATGTTGGCTCGCTATCGCTCGCCAAGAATAAATCGACACCTGGATGGCGATAAATGTCTTAAACAGTAGGCTGAATCGGGCCGAATGGATACAAGCCAAAGAGAGCGGGAAGAAAGATAAAAACAAAGCGAGGTGGGCTCCCTTAAGATTACACACGTAATTGGCGAGGTGCCAGAACCAGCCCTAGCTGGGGGAGAGTGAGAGTAGGGGGAGGGTATTGGGGGGAGCTCTGGGGTGGGAGGGAAAATGGGAGGGTTTAGTTGGGGGTATGGGAACAATAAGGAAAGGAGGTGGAGGGGATACATCTCCACCGTACCATGTTGCTAACCATATTGCTAACAAATATTTTTTGTTACTGTACTGTATACTGTTTTCCAGTTTTCTCACTAGGCTACATTAACCCTCTCCCACTTTTTTTCCCAGTAAATTTTGTAACAAATTTCTAGTCCATTTGTGATTTTCAGGCTTTAACTGTGTCATACTGCTAACATCAATTTTTGTTTTATTTTCATGCATAAATTGTGTTCTATTGCTAACATATTTTTTGTGATTTACAGGCATATTAATTTTATCATATTGCTAACAAAATTTTGTGTGATTTTCAGGAATTAATTGTATCACATTGCTAACATACATTTTTTGTGATTTTTAGGCTTTAATTGTACCATTTTGCTAACATAAATTTGTGTGATTTTCAGGCATATTGTGATTATATCGTCATGGCGCCGCAACGAACTTGCACGAGTTGTTCCGGTAAATTTGGCCCTACCATGTTTGTTGATACTGAAGTCCAAATTTGTAGATTTTGCCAGCTCCGAGAGAAGATTGCGGATGAATTGAATGCAGCTCACCGCAAGATCGCTGCCCTGACTACGAAGCTTGAATCCCTTCAAGAATTTGCCACACTCAACGTAGGAGTGCCCTCGGCCCAAGAAACCACTACGATGTCAACCGCCATTCCAGTGTATTCAGTACCGGTACCGGTACCCACACCAGCAGCTACCTTAGATGTTGCAGAAAATAATAATGACTCTACTCTCACTCCCCCCCAGGACAATTTTCAGTTAGTGAGAAACAATGTGCATCCCAGTACCAGTACCATGAAGGTCATCCCGACAACATGCCAAAACCGCTTCAAAATTCTGGCTATTGACGAGGAAGAGGAAACGGAAGAAGTTCGGCTTGTGGGCGACTCCATGGTCCGTGGCCAACTAACCGAGTTCTGCGCCAGGGCACCCAGCACCAGAAAGCGATTCTGTATCCCAGGTGGCGGCGTGGACGACATTGTTGCGGCTGTGGAAGAGGTTTCCAGGCTCGCCCCCGCAAGCACTACGTACGTCATCCACGTTGGATCTAACGATGTCCAACGGACGTGGTCAGAGGAACTACTTTGCAAGTACCGGCGGCTGATCAGGTCCTTCAAGGAAAAATCTAATAGAATCTTAATTTCAGGAATTGTTCCCCGGATTGATGTAGAAAACCGATTCTACAACATAGCTACCAGTACAAATCGCCGACTAGCCAAACTCTGCAGGGAGGAGGACATCGGCTTTGTCGACACGTGGGATCATTTTTACTATGATAAATCTTTGTTTTCAGGAGATGGTGTACATCTCAATGAAGTAGGAGCTGCACGTCTTGGTCGTCTGCTGAACGATGCAGTCAAGGATTTCCGTTCAAAAAACGGGGTCAACCAGATCCCAGACAGGGTAGTGTAAGTCAAATACGAACTGAAAATTCAGACAATGCACAATCAGTAACATCCAACTCTAATACTCTTAAGGCGTTTTATGTAAATGCTCGTAGCATACGCAATAAATTTTCAGATCTAGAGGAAATCGTGTTTACAGAACATTATGATATGATCGGCATTACAGAATCTTGGTTAAATATGGAAGACAGAGACTTTTTAGCCGAATATACGCTTCCTGGTTATACAATGTTTGAGAAAAGTGGGATCAATAGAAATGGAGGAGGAGTTCTGTTTTTTATAAAGGAAAGTCTTAATCCCGTCTTAATGTCAAAACCTCAAATTGCGAATATAGACATATCTTACGTACTATTAAATAATAAACGAGGAACTAAAATAACACTAGCTTTATTATACAGACCCCCATCTCAATCAGTGCAAACTGACAGTGAAATTTATGAACAAATTGCAGAAATAAAACATACAAGATACCGTAATTCTTGGCGATTTCAACTTACCCGTGACTAAATGGGGCGATATTCTTACTTCACACTCTGGACATGACCTCTATGCTAACTTGCAAGAGAGTTCACTTTTTCAATTTGTACAATCTCCGACCCATGGTAATAATGTGCTTGACCTTGTACTCGCAACAAAAGAAGAATTAATAGAGAATTTGAATGTTGGTGATGAATTCAGTAACAGCGACCATCGTACGATAACTTTCACTTTAAAGTTTACTAGTAACAAATCAAATAGCAGCATTGAGAAAGTCCCTAATTTCAAGAAAGCAAATTTTCATAAACTTAAATCAAAGCTTAAAGAAACTGATTGGAGCTTTCTGACTAACAATAATGACATAAATACATCTTGGGAGTGTTTCACAACCACTTACCTTAAGGCAGTGCAAGACTGCATACCATCGAAATTACGGCATCCAGGCCATAATGATAAACCCAAATGGTGGAATAAAGATATTTCAGACTGTCTGCTTGCTAAAAAATTTGCTAATGATAGATTAAAATCCTCACAAAATGACGAAGAACGGGTGAAATTTGTATAGCTACGACGCAAAGCCAAAAAGTTAATAAAGCAAAGTAAAAAGACCCTGGAGTTACATGTTGCGAATCAAAGTAAAACAAACCCGAAAGAATTCTATAGTTATATCAGAAAGAAAAAAGTAGTTACTTCAACTGTTGGACCGTTAGTCGATGAAAATGGAGAATACACCAAAGACGAAGTACAAATGAGTAATGCCCTCAATACCTTCTTTGCATCAGTTTTTACAACCGAAGACCTCAGTGATATCCCTACACCATCGCCGATTCAGATTGATAATTCAGATGTTCTAAGCAATATCACCGTTACAGAGAGAGAAGTATTGAATTGTTTAGATAAACTCAAGGTAAATAAAACGCCTGGACCTGATTCAATCTCGCCTAGAGTTCTAAAGGAAGCTAAGGATGAGCTCTCCAAACCACTGACAATGCTATTCAATGAATCCTTGCAGTCTGGGACTATGCCTGATCAGTGGAAGCTAGCCAACGTAACACCGATATTCAAAAAAGGCAGCAAATCCCTACCCAGTAACTATCGTCCAATTAGCTTAACCTCAATTGTATGTAAAATGCTAGAAACGGTCATAAGAGACAGACTCGTAAATCACTTAGAGGCAAATAACTTACTTAAAGATACTCAACACGGCTTTCGTAAAAAACGTTCCTGTTTAACAAACCTCTTAGACTTCTTCCACGATATCCTCAACCTCTACGATGAGAGTAAAGCTGTAGATATTATATACCTTGATTTTCAAAAGGCCTTTGACAAAGTTCCCCACAAACGTTTACTGCTAAAACTAAAAGCGCATGGAATACAAGACGGTGTGTTGAAATGGATAGAAAATTGGCTCAGCGACAGAAAGCAAAGAGTAGTCATAAACGGTAAGGCATCTAAATGGACTAATGTAAGTAGCGGGGTACCCCAGGGATCGGTACTAGGACCAATTCTCTTTCTAATTTACATCAACGACATAGATGAGGGTCTCACCTGTACAATCTCAAAATTTGCTGACGATACAAAAATTGCAAATAGCGTACTCTCAAAAGAACAAGTTGACGATATGCAACACAATCTAGATAAATTGTCATGTTGGGCCCAAATTTGGCAAATGAGTTTCAATGGGATAAATGTAAAGTACTACATATCGGATACCTAAATGAGAAAGCAAACTATTCGATGAATGGCACTCCGCTTAAGAATGTAAACAGAGAAACCGATCTGGGAGTAACAATATCGAGTAACCTAAAACCGAGTCAACAATGTTCAGAAGTTGTTAAGAAGACAAACAAAATAATTGGCTTTATAGGCAGGTCATTTGAGCATAAATCCAAAGAAGTTATCCTAACCCTTTACAATTCCTTAGTCCGCCCTCTTCTGGAATACTGCGTTCAATCCTGGTGCCCTTATTACCAAAAAGATATAAACAAGCTAGAACGAGTTCAACGTAGTTACCAAAATGATACCTAGCCTAAAGAACAAACCAATCGAGGAGCGTCTTAGAGAATTAAATCTATTTCCTTTAACCCAGCGCAGATTAAGAGGTGACTTAATTCAAGTGTTCAAAATCATCAAAGGCATCGACAATATGAACTGTAGTAAGTACTTCACTATCGACCAATCTAATTACACGCGGGGAAACGGTTGCAAAATTATTGGTAAATCTTTTAACTCACACGAATCTAAGAATTTCTTCTTCAATCGAGTTGTCAACTTGTGGAATGGGCTTCCCCGAGACGTTATAGACTGCAGCACCGTTGATTCATTTAATCTCCGCTTAGACAAATATCTCGCATCAAACCCGCGACTGACTGCGTTTGTAAATGAATAACTTTATTTTATCCCCCCCTCAGTTACTAACCCATCTGTCCCCTACTAACTTCCTAATCCTGTCACGGACATTAGTTCTAGGGCAGTAGTTCCCTTTCCAATGTTCCCTTACCCACTCTAAACCACTGTTTGGACACTTGATCCTCAGTGTTTTGGAGGACAAGCAGCCTAGAAGGGTCACTAGACCTGTTGTTGCTTGATTTCCTTTGTACTCCTTTGTACCGTGCATAATTGCTACTAACGCCTTAACCCTTTGAGTACCATTGTTGTATTGTATTCTAGCTATATTTAGACGATAGTATGTATCTTAAGAAGAATCTGGGGTAGTTAAAAGGGTTGGTTGATAAAATGTAAAACCTTATTATTGCTAGAGATCCTTCCCAAGCAGAAGAAAATCGTCTAATACTTGCCAGAATAGGATGAAAAGGACGTCCCTGATACAGTATGGGTTAGTCCAGGGAAGAAAACAAAAAAACTAATTAATCCTGACGACTGTACGTTGGAGTCAAAATACTTGGACACACGAAATTTAAAGCAGTCTAAGTCATAGGATGTAGGACAGATTGATTGAGGGTGTTATGTTGATAATGCGACCAAATGTAAAATAAGTTGCCAGGAATGTCAGAATGTTTGCCTGGCTTTAATCGGAGAGAGAGAGATAGAGAGAGTGAGTGAGTGGGTGAGAGTTTGAGAGAGCGAGTAAGTGTAGGTGTGAGTGTGTGAGAGTGAGTGTGAGTGCCAACCAGCCTTTCAGTGGCACTAACAGGCACAAAGAGAGAGGGAGTTTTGTTTTCATATGGCCAGAAATGTTTGAAGTCTTTGAATCTTGCTAAGTGAGTTTTCTGTGTGTGAGTGTGAGTTTTCTGTGTGTGAGTGCTTCCTATGTTTGTGTATATTCATAATTGTATTCTTAATTGTAGTTGACAGGAATTTAGCTTTTTGGTTTGTATAGTCCCGCTTCCTAGACATTATCATCAATGAAAAATTCCCATCTCCTTGCTCAAGGGAGATGGTAACTGCCGGCTATGTCTCAGAAAACCTTCACCAACCTGAGCGAGATTTGGTCCCCTGGTCTGCTAGGTAGCAGGCGGGAACGGTGCCACTGAGCTAGCCGCGCGGCTAGTGTGTGTGTGTACAAAGGAGTACAAAGGAAATCAAGCAACAACAGATCTAGTGACCCTTCTAGGCTGCTTGTCCTCCAAAACACTGAGGATCAAGTGTCCAAACAGTGGTTTAGAGTGGGTAAGGGAACATTGGAAAGGGAACTACTGCCCTGGAACCAATGTCCGTGGCAGGATTAGGAAGTTAGTCGGGGACAGATGGGTTAGTAACTGAGGGGAGGATAAAATAAAATAATTCATTTACAAACGCAGTCAGTCGCGTGTTTGATGCGAGATATTTGTCTAGGCGAAGTTTAAATGAATCAACGGTGCCGCAGTCTATAACATCTCGGGGAAGCCCATTCCATAAGTTGACAACTCGATTGAAGAAGAAACTTTTAGCTTCGTGTGAGTTAAAAGATTTACCAATAATTTTGCACCCATTTCCCCGCGTGTAATTAGATTGGTCGATAGTGAAGTACTTACTACAGTTCATATTGTCGATGCCTTTGATTATTTTGAACACTTGAATTAAGTCGCCTCTTAATCTGCGCTGGGTTAAAGGAAATAGATTTAATTCTCTAAGACGCTCCTCGTATGGTTTGTTCTTTAGGCTAGGTATCATTTTGGTAACTCTACGTTGAACTCGTTCTAGCTTGTCTATATCTTTTTGGTATTAAGGGCACCAGGATTGAACCAGTGTGTGGGGTGGGGTGGGGGGGGGGGGGGATGAGTGGTGCACATCTTTAGTTAAGGGGGGATTGGCCGGTTTTCTGGACCACTTTCTCATGTTTAGCCCCATTAGTTTTCAGATGTTAAGATGTTTGCCCCATTAGTTAGTCGATTTTAAGACCTTTCGCCCCCTTTCTTCGTCAATATTTAGACCTTTAGTGCTATTTAGGTGTCGATTTTTTCCCTGGCGAACGATAGTGAGCCTGTAATGTTGGAAGAACCGGCCTTTGGCTGGGAAATTTTTCTACCGAAAAATTTACAAATTAATCTAGAAGGGGGATCTAATGGATTTTTTTTTTTTTTTAAATTTGATGGAAGTCTAGGGAGGAAACTATAAAAATAATGAATACATGCAAAAATCACCCAAAAGGTGAACCATCTCCCCTTAAATATGTGTATGAATAAATTTCACCCGAGTGTGCATGTGTGAGTGTGTGTGGCCAAGCGGTGGTGTGTTTAAATGTTGTGTTTATCCCTTTGCTGGTAGAGGGCTTTCCAAATCTGAATAACATTGTCTAGTGAGAGCCAGAATAAACTGTCAAAATACGTCATAATCCTGAAGTGGATAATGTACTGCTGGAGTGGCTGTGGTTGTGAGCAGCCTAATTAGCACTCAGGTGTCAAACGAAAGCCAATTCCATTATTATTAGTCTTTTTTTATTGTATACGTAAAGGTGAAATTATGGTTTATAGTTCATATGGAGTTTTTGGAGGTGGTGAAATGGTCAAAACAATGCTATTAATCCTAATTGACCACTTGCTAGTCTCGGTCTATAAGGAAGTTGGAGCTGTAGACATCGATAATTAGAAGAATTTTCACCTAAAATACGGCTGTAGTGCATTTATAAATACATAACACCCAATTCAACATACGTTGTATCCATTAGAAACGTACATTATTATTGCATTTCTGTTAAATATTGATGTTCACGGCTTCAACTTCCTTACAGCCTGAAACTCGCAAGTGGTCAATTGTCTGGTATTCCTTCACATATTCAAGTCTTCAAACAAAATTACTCCGGTTCGACACCCTGGTTGTGAGTGGGGTCTTTATATATACTGTATACAGTATATATTAATTTATATTTTAGTTTCCTCCCTAGACCTCCATAAAACTTTAACAAATAAACATCCATTAGATATATCCCCCTTCGAGATTAATTTATACATTTTTCAGTAGACAAATGTCATGGCCAAAGGCCGATTCCTTCACAATTAATGACTCGCTATCACTCGCCAGGACAAAAAATAGACACCCAAAGGGCACGAAAGGTCTTAATATTGACAAGGAAATAGGGCAAACGTCTTAAAATGTCCAAACTAATGGGTATAAACATGAAGAAGAAAGGGGACCAGAAAAACGGCCCATCTCCCCTTAACATGTATGGCTGGAGAAAGTTGAGAGAACTGGTACCAATTCTAACCATGAGAAGACTCCCACTCCCCTTGATGGTAAAGGTGTATGCTTCGTGTATTAACCCCTTCTGTACCGGCAACGTATTTTGTATTGAATTTCAGCAGCACTTAAACTCTTCTGTGAAGCTTAGAAAGGATGTATGGTAACTAAAAGGATGAATTGATAGTCTTTAGCCTTTGAATTGGTAGACGTCCTTCATAAGCTGAAAAGATTGTCTAATAGTTGACAGAATATAATGCAAAGGATGTCACCGGTAATGAAGGGGTTAAAAGCACAATGACCTATACTTCAGAAATGTGGCCTGTCAATGCTGAAGAGATGACTAGGTATCAAGAGTATCGGTGATGAGATGCGTACAGGCAAGCTTGGATGGTTTGGGCATGTAATGAGGATGGATGAACTAAACTGGATGAAAATATACAAGTCCGTGAACGTACATGGAGCTGCACCGACATATAGACCTAGAAAGATGTGAGATCAGACTATAAACTCTGATCTCAAATTGAATAACCTGACAAATGAGGTAGCTTTAAACAGGGCTGCCTGGAACGCCGCCATTGAGACATGATACTGAAACCACACCTCGTGTCGAACACTCGGTCTTTAAATGTATGTATGTATGTATTGTGACGCATGTCGAGTATGAGCATGCTGTACAGAACGCCCAGTCAGGCCCCACCCTCGCTAGGATCGTCAGGGCAGGAACTTTGGCTGTAGTCTGTGTAGAGTTTCCTAACTCAGTTTATGTGAACCGTTGTACTATAAGTATTATCATTATGTATTTTGTTTTCTTCTAAGTCAACGAGTTCTATTTTATATCATTAGTTATAAGTATTGTGTGTGGGACTTATATACAATGATGAGAGAGAGAGTTATGTAACGACGGCCAGTGAGCGCGCCACGAGGTGTGTAGGCCTCACTCCCTCCTCCCTCCCCCCTTCCTCCCTCTCAGCGCGTGGGAAGTTCTTTGTCGATCCCAGATTGAGAGAGAATATGACGTCATGATTGCCAGTGGGTGGTCCTTAGTAGTTGGCGTTATGCTCACTAAAGGGCCGAGTATAAAAAGGGAGGTCCCGCCGCATTTTCTTCAGAACTCATCAGGCAAAGCGACCTCTCATATCCCTTGCAACTATCCATATTCTTCCGACTGATGTGAACTTTCTCTACTCTCTGAACAGCCTATCTTCTTCTCTTCTCGTCCCTGTTTAACCTCCATGACCCCTTTGGTGCAGATTTAGTCAGCCAAAGTATTATCGCTTGAGTTCTCACGAGATAAGTGCCTGTTAGATAGCCTATTTTGGAAGGGTCAACTAGAATAGGATTGATTGATGTTTGTTGCACTCGTATATGTATTTCCCTGTGTACTATTATTCATGTTCCTGTTTTCTGCTGGTTTAGGTAATGCTAGACTGGGATAGGGTTCCTCGAGTTGTGATTTCCTATGAGTGCTAGGTTGGTTGAACCAGCACAATTGCAACGGAGACGTGGGAAGCCTAGGGGGTCTTTTTGATTGTGTACCGTGGGAGTTTAGCACTGTGTTGCGAGTGAGGGCTTTTGCCTGTGCCACCCAACACTGTGCTATCTCATTTGCTTGACTTTGAGAGGATCGCCAGGAGAGAACCAGATACTAGTGATCTGGATCTCTCAAGAGAGCATCCCGTCAATTACCGTAATTTGGCCGCACAGTCTTAAGGACCTCGCTAGGCTACGAGCCGCTTGCTCAGCCATTGTCTCTTAACCTTAGATATCCCAGCTAGACTTTGCTCGACCAGCAGATACAGTATAGTATTGAAGCTTCTCCTTATGTATATTATTGTTTAAGCACTATTGATTTCATGCGTGGCACGCTTAGCTACTTCAGAGATTAGTGGCCCACGAGCACAATCTTAGTAGGCTATTGCCAGTGCATTGTCGGAGTACTTCTTCTTAATGTTTGCCATATCCTATTGCTTATTCTTATAATTCTTCTTATGTCAATTTAAAGCCTTTAATTACCAGTGAGTTATTCATTAAATTGCTGTTCAAAATCCGATACTTACTTCTTATGAGTATTCGAGAAGCATCTAACTTATCAGAAGATTCCTTGCTTGATGCTCGAGGACTATTGTTTAACGTAACGTAATAGTGCCGATCCGAAGTAGAGGGTGGAGGACTTCTTAAGTTCTTAGTTCAAGGGTGGATTACTTCGGCTTCGGCCAACACTATTCTTTAGTGTTGTAGTACTTTCTTCTTTGTTTGATTGTTGACCAGACTGGATAACTCCCGTCTTGTTATTAGTCTGTTGTGTGAAACGCTAGTACCGAGTTCTTGTATACCCCGTTATAGCAGATAGAACTCTGGAGGGTAGTGGCGTTTTTTGTTCGGCTGGCAGTACTCTGGGGTTGGGATCGTGTGTTTCCGTTGTGGCAGCGAGCCATACTCGAGTCCTGTGTAAGAGCCCTAGTGTACCCGAGTGCCCGGTCGTAACAAATGGCGACCTTGCTTAGGATTTTGTGAACAGTATAATTTTTTGCAGAGTTGTACAACATTTGTTTGTTCGTACTTTAGCGTACATATTGAAGAATATTTTTTTTTGTAAGGCAATTAGGAGAGCATTTAAGAGACTCCAGTTAATTTAGTAATTAGTGCTTACATAAGGGAGTTTAACACTTTTGTCTCGAGAATTTTTTGTGAACTTCAGTATGTCGTGCCCTAGTACTGACGAGGAGCGAGAGATGCTAAGTGAGGAGGTGCCGTTAGTAACTAGTGAGGAGGATGCTAGACTTTTTGTGAGTAAGCGGTACCACGTGACGGAGGAGAGGCTGACTGGGGTGAATGTTTATGGCTTGCACCTGATAGCCAAGGTTTTGGGTCTATCCAATGTAGGAGGGATGTCCAAGAGGGAGCTGATTTCCTGGGTGTTGCGTGGGCGACATGGGGTTTCGGAGGAGAGGGCGTTTGGGGGGGTTCCTCCCCAGATCCCCTCTCACTCGACTCCCACAGTGCCGTCCACTCAGTTGCCGGAGGTTAGCACTCTCCCACAGAGGGATGAGAATTGGAAGATTGGAGTGCCCTCGGGCGGTGCGTATGGTGGTTCCCCAGTTCTTGCCCCCCCTCCTTCAGTAGTGGCAGCTCCCTCTTCCGGCCTGTCTCCTGAGATGATATTTAAACTCGAGCTTGCTAAAATGGAGAATGAGGCTAGGAAGCAGGAGATGGAGAATGAGACTAGGAGGCAGGAGAATGAGACTAGGAGGCATGAGATTGAGGCTAGGAAGCAGGAGAAGCAGCATGAGATTGAGGCGGAGAATGAGACCAGGAGGCATGAGGCTGAGCTTAGATACGACTCAGAGAAATATTGTGCTCAAATAGATTTAGATAAGACTCGTGCAGAGTCGACAGGGATTCGGATGGGCCGTGAGGGCCAAGTAAGAGAACAGTCCTTGTCCCACTTAGTCAAGTTGGTGCCGGCATTTAGTGAAACTGAAGTCACAGAATTTTTTAATCGTTTTGAGAAGAAGTGTAGGGAGCATAATTGGCCTGAAGAGAAGTGGGCAGCTCTGGTCTCCTCAAGACTTACGGGTAAGGGTCTGAAGGCTTATGATGCACTGCCTTTAGAGTCTTGCATTGACTACCCAGAATTGAAGAGAGCTGTCCTACGGGCATACGAGTTGCAACCAGAAACATATCGATTGAAGTTTCGGGGTGTTACAAAGACTAGGGAGGCGACCTTTCTTGAACATGCCCGGGACTTAAAAGATGCACTTACAAACTGGACACGTTCTGAGAAAGCTGAGACGGCCGAACAGTTGACTGAGCTGTTTCTGCTCGAGCAGTTTTATAAGTGTACAGGTGCAGAAATGACTTTAACTATTAAAGAAAAGAATCCAAAAACTCTACAGGAGGCAGCTGAGATGGCTGACCTCCGGCTATCATTAATTCGTGGGTGCGGGTCTGCCCAGCGTAGTGAGGCAGGTAACAAGGGGCGTGACGCCCCACCCCCCCGAGTTAGTAATATATCTTATGCAAACAAGTACAAGAGTTATGATACCAAGACTGACCACAAGACTAGCACCGTCCCATTTAAGAAGGGGCCGGGCCCTTCCCAGTACCAAGGGAAGCCCAAAGGGGAGTTAGAGTGTTATCAATGTCATAAAAAGGGGCACTTTGCAAGAGTCTGTCCTAGCAAACCACCTACAGCAGCTGTGTCTTTGGCCTGCAACATTGGTGTGTCTCTGAAGCCTTCTGAGTTTGCCCGGGGCAGTTCGTCAGAGGCTGAGGCACAGCCAATGCAGAAGCACCTGGGAGGCTCGAACCCTGCTCAGGATGTTTTTTGCGACCATAGAGGACGGGGTTGCGTGATGTGGGCGGGGCGCAAGCATGGAGTAGAGGTCTTGCGTGATACAGGTGCTTCCCAGACTTTGATGAAAAACTTGACTGGCTACCCTATAAATGCGGCTCGGGTGGTGGTGGTGCAGGGTATTAATGCAACTCGGTCATACCCGCTGGTGCGGTTGGAGTTGGAGGTGGATGGTGTGGCACGTGAATTGGATGTTGGGATTGTGGAGAAACTGCCAGTGGAGGGCGTCGACCTTCTTCTCGGCAACGACTTTGCAATGCCCGCTTCTGAGGTTCTACCCTTAGTCGTTGCCGAGAGGCCGGCCGACGTGAGTAGGGAAGAGCGAGAGTGGGTCGAGCGGTGCCAGGCACAACCCATGGCGTGTGCTGTCACCCGAGCTCGGGCAGCTAAAGTGTCACAGCCTAGTCCTCCGTCTTCAGACCAGCAGAGGAACGATCAACAGGAGGAGGCTAAAGCTGGAGTTGGTTTTAAGAGTTTTGACTCGGCGGCTCTCCTGGGTGATTCAGTATTAGCACCATTACTTAGTTCTGGAGTAGCCCCTGGGCCTGTCATCGAGAGTGACGAGGCTGGGCATGACGAGTCTCCACGACAGCAACGTTATGAACATCGAGAGAGACAGAGGGAGCAGCTCAGTATCGGGGAGGGTCATGCATTGCTCCGGGAGCAGTTAGATCGCTTGGCACCCTCAGATATACGTCGGTTGCAGCTGGAGGACCCTGAGCTCCAAACGTGTGCTAATGGAGCTGTGGAGCTCGACGAGGACGGTGATGCACAGCCGGGAGATTTTTTTTATTTAGATGGCATCCTGTATCGGCGTTTTCAAGACCCTAACCGTAGCTGGAAGATGGGGTCCGGGGTAGTGGACCAGTTGGTGGTGCCGCGGGAGTGCAGGGATAGCCTACTGAGTTTGGCGCATGACACACCGCTGGCAGGACATTTGGGGGTAAGAAAAACGGTGGCGGCTTTGGGGAAGTTGTTTTGGTGGCCGGGGATGAAGTCTCATGTGCAGTCCTGGATAAACTCATGTGATATTTGTCAACGGGTCGGGAAACCAAACCAAGTTATTCCTAAAGCTCCGTTGCACCCTATTCCTGTAATTGGGCCACCTTTTAGTAAGATTGTTGTTGACATGGTTGGTCCCCTCCCTCCCACAAAGGCTGGTAATAAATTTTTGTTAACCATCATGGATGTTGCCACTAGATACCCCGATGCATACCCCATGAAAAACGGCATGGCTAAGACGGTAGTCAGTAACTTGTTGTGGTACTTTTCAAGGTACGGGTACCCGGAGGAGATTCAGTCTGATCAGGGGTCCAATTTCACCTCCAATCTCTTTAAGCAAACAATGCAACAGCATGGAATACGGGCGGTGGTATCGTCAGCGTATCACCCTGAGAGCCAAGGGGTGCTTGAGCGGTGGCATGCCACCCTTAAAAGCATGCTCAGGTGTTATTGTGCTGATAACGGAAGAGATTGGGATCTTGGATTGCCGTATGTACTGTTTGCTGCTCGGGAAGTGCCTGGTGAGAGCCTGGGATTTAGTCCAAACGAGCTGATTTTTGGACACCGAGTCAGGGGCCCCCTTAATATGCTGCGGGAAATTTGGGAAGGAACTGTGCCGCCTTGTTCCTTGTTGAAGTATGTGTTTGAAAGCCGTGAGCGCATGCTTAAGAGTCTGGAGATGGCAGGTCGGAATTTAACAGGGTCACAAGCTTTAATGAAGGACAGGTATGATCGCAAAGTGAAGCTCCGGGAGTTCATTGTGGGACAGGAGGTGTTGATTTTGTTGCCTTTGGTGGGTAACCCCTTGTCGGCGAAGTATACTGGACCCTATAAAATTGTGGAGAAAATTTCGGACCTAGATTACCTTGTTGCCACTCCAGACAGGAGGAAGAAGAATCAGTTATGTCACGTGAACCTGATAAAAGAGTATGTGAGACGCCCCTCTGAGCCTCTCACTGTCCCTGTGTTGGCTTGTTGCGGCCGTGGTGGAGAAGGAGAGGGGGACAGTCAAGCTTCAGAGGAGGATAGCTGGGATCACCATGTTTCAGCGGATCAGTGGGCGGGGAACTCGAGCCTAAGGGCTGACGAGGCTATAGCCCATTTGCCTGAGCCGCAATTTGAAGCTATCCGTCAGTTGCTCGGTTCATACCCCACTGTATTTGCTGAACACCCAGGCCTCACTACTCAGGCTATGCATGATGTTGACGTGGGGGACCATCTACCCTTTAAGTCAATCCCGTACCGTGTGCCCCCCATAAAACTACCCGCTCTGAGGGATGAGTTGGAGTATATGCTCGGTAGAGGGTTGATAGAGAAAGGTACCGTTAAATGGACTTCCCCCGTAACACTGCAGCCTAAACCAGATGGCAAGGTACGCTTCTGTATTGATTTCCGTAGGCTAAACGGTTTGACTCCAACTAACCCATATCCTCTTCCTCGGGTTGATGATAGTGTTGATAAAATTGGTAATGCTCGGTTTTTGTCTAAAGTTGATTTAGTAAAAGGTTACTGGCAAGTACCTTTGTCCGAGCGCGCTAAAGAGGTATGTGGTTTTGTGGTGGACGGGAGTACTTACCGGTGTAATGTTATACCCTACGGACTTAAGAATGCACCAGCAACGTGTCAGAGCCTGATGAATGAAAGTGAAAAGGACAATGATGCGCTGGGGCATTTCGAGATCTATGTTCCAGCCTATGGTCCGGTCGGTGTAGTTTACCCAGATCATTACCCTCTCGAGATCTTGGACCAGTTTCACAATCGGAATATGAGGCTGACCAGGTGGTCACTAAGGTTATTGGTATATAACCTGGACATAAGCCATATTGCCGGTTGTGACAACGAGGTTGCATGTGGTCGTTCAGGGGTATATGATCCTGGGTAAATTGACACACGGGTAGCCTCCTGCTTTGGTTTGAGTAGTATTTTGCGCTTGGTGCTTGTTGGCTCGCGGTTGTAGCCCAGCGTATTGGGTCGTAAAGCAGGAGTTGAGCGTTTGGTATAGAAGAAAAATAGGCTGCCCTTATAGTGCAGCCGGAAAAAAACATATTAAAATATAAAAATCATATAAAAACTCTTTCTTTTTGATGAAGATAATTGTATAAGTTTGTCATAGCCTATAGTGTTTGAGTAGTCCACGAACTATCAAACGGCTGAGCTGCTGTAAGCTCGCTCTGGGAGCATGATATTATTTCTTTTACTATTGTTGGGAGGAGTTATGAAATGTGAATTTTTTTTTATAAGATGTGTTTTAGTGATAAACTCAGCGTTGTTTTAGTGCCATGCGGTCGCTGGGTGTGAGGGGTTTGATGGGGTTCTGTATATCAGATTTTAGCTCAGGGTTGAGCAAGTAAAATCTTGGGGGAGGTGTGACGCATGTCGAGTATGAGCATGCTGTACAGAACGCCCAGTCAGGCCCCACCCTCGCTAGGATCGTCAGGGCAGGAACTTTGGCTGTAGTCTGTGTAGAGTTTCCTAACTCAGTTTATGTGAACCGTTGTACTATAAGTATTATCATTATGTATTTTGTTTTCTTCTAAGTCAACGAGTTCTATTTTATATCATTAGTTATAAGTATTGTGTGTGGGACTTATATACAATGATGAGAGAGAGAGTTATGTAACGACGGCCAGTGAGCGCGCCACGAGGTGTGTAGGCCTCACTCCCTCCTCCCTCCCCCCTTCCTCCCTCTCAGCGCGTGGGAAGTTCTTTGTCGATCCCAGATTGAGAGAGAATATGACGTCATGATTGCCAGTGGGCGGTCCTTAGTAGTTGGCGTTATGCTCACTAAAGGGCCGAGTATAAAAAGGGAGGTCCCGCCGCATTTTCTTCAGAACTCATCAGGCAAAGCGACCTCTCATATCCCTTGCAACTATCCATATTCTTCCGACTGATGTGAACTTTCTCTACTCTCTGAACAGCCTATCTTCTTCTCTTCTCGTCCCTGTTTAACCTCCATGACCCCTTTGGTGCAGATTTAGTCAGCCAAAGTATTATCGCTTGAGTTCTCACGAGATAAGTGCCTGTTAGATAGCCTATTTTGGAAGGGTCAACTAGAATAGGATTGATTGATGTTTGTTGCACTCGTATATGTATTTCCCTGTGTACTATTATTCATGTTCCTGTTTTCTGCTGGTTTAGGTAATGCTAGACTGGGATAGGGTTCCTCGAGTTGTGATTTCCTATGAGTGCTAGGTTGGTTGAACCAGCACAATTGCAACGGAGACGTGGGAAGCCTAGGGGGTCTTTTTGATTGTGTACCGTGGGAGTTTAGCACTGTGTTGCGAGTGAGGGCTTTTGCCTGTGCCACCCAACACTGTGCTATCTCATTTGCTTGACTTTGAGAGGATCGCCAGGAGAGAACCAGATACTAGTGATCTGGATCTCTCAAGAGAGCATCCCGTCAATTACCGTAATTTGGCCGCACAGTCTTAAGGACCTCGCTAGGCTACGAGCCGCTTGCTCAGCCATTGTCTCTTAACCTTAGATATCCCAGCTAGACTTTGCTCGACCAGCAGATACAGTATAGTATTGAAGCTTCTCCTTATGTATATTATTGTTTAAGCACTATTGATTTCATGCGTGGCACGCTTAGCTACTTCAGAGATTAGTGGCCCACGAGCACAATCTTAGTAGGCTATTGCCAGTGCATTGTCGGAGTACTTCTTCTTAATGTTTGCCATATCCTATTGCTTATTCTTATAATTCTTCTTATGTCAATTTAAAGCCTTTAATTACCAGTGAGTTATTCATTAAATTGCTGTTCAAAATCCGATACTTACTTCTTATGAGTATTCGAGAAGCATCTAACTTATCAGAAGATTCCTTGCTTGATGCTCGAGGACTATTGTTTAACGTAACGTAATAGTGCCGATCCGAAGTAGAGGGTGGAGGACTTCTTAAGTTCTTAGTTCAAGGGTGGATTACTTCGGCTTCGGCCAACACTATTCTTTAGTGTTGTAGTACTTTCTTCTTTGTTTGATTGTTGACCAGACTAGATAACTCCCGTCTTGTTATTAGTCTGTTGTGTGAAACGCTAGTACCGAGTTCTTGTATACCCCGTTATAGCAGATAGAACTCTGGAGGGTAGTGGCGTTTTTTGTTCGGCTGGCAGTACTCTGGGGTTGGGATCGTGTGTTTCCGTTGTGGCAGCGAGCCATACTCGAGTCCTGTGTAAGAGCCCTAGTGTACCCGAGTGCCCGGTCGTAACAGTATGTATGTACGTATAATTTTAAAACTCACATGTAACCCATACGTAAACTGCTTACTGTAAATAAGTGTCCATACAAGTAACTGTAAACAACTCTCACAATCGTACTTCCTAAAATAGCCAACATATATATTTCCCCGTAACATACAGTATACTAATGGAGGGCATCACTTTCACGCCCACCCTCCGCCCATTTTATAGCTCTAGTATATTTTAAAGTCGGGCCCATAGTTGGATGTTTATGCGTTGGATACATGTTTATAGGCATGTTTACTGCGCCATTTACGGTAATGCAGAGCGGGACCGGAATACACATTAACCTTTTTCCGGAGGCTTACATTTTTAATACATAGCTATTTCAACATTTGCTAT
>JBAKBP010030528.1:0-25608 GCA_037953745.1 Lithodes maja | reverse complement strand
CCTGTGAAGTTCCTCAACAAAGTTTGCGAAGCCCCCCGTATCCCTCAGCAAGTCAACCCTCCGTAGTTCACTCCCCCAGCTCACAAACCCGTGTCCCCGATGGTCACAGAAAGTGTCCCGGACAGGTGTCGAGCCTTCCGTACGCTTCTTTACCGCGTGTGCCTCAGCTGCTGACAACCTACCCCGGGCAGTTGCTGCAGCCTTCAGAGACACACCGATACTGTGAACCAATGACACCGGCTTAGCGGGAGTGTTACTAGGGCACTCACGTGAATAATGGCCTGGCTTCTGACATTTGTAACATTTCACATCCCCAATGGGCTTCTTCCCTTGTGCGGGCGAAGAAGGGGCCTGACCTTTAGTAAACGGGAGAGGCTTGTGTTTGTAGGTGTTATTAGGTGCAATGCATTTAGTGTGGTTATGTGTGTCATAGGATTTGTTATTATTGAAAACTCTGGTGGGTGGGGTATAGCGCCCCTTCTGCCCTGACTCAGCCCTCTGAGTGGCACCGCAACCACGAATCAATGATAATCTGAGGTCTGCCATCTTGGCAGCCTCCTCTACTGTCTTGGGACATTTTTCCTTAATGTTCAGCGTTAGATCGGTTCCAGTGCATTTGTAAAACTGTTCCAGATAGAAAAGTTGCTTAATTTCCTCAGCCGACTCTGCGTGCTCGGACCGAAACCAGTTATTACCTGCATCTGTTAAGTCCTGTGCGTGCTCCATAAAACTGACGTCGCTCTTCTTATTCACGCCACGGAACTTCAATCTATAAGTTTCGGGTTGCAGTTCGTAGGCCCGGAGCACAGCCTCCTTCACCAGTCCATACACTACACTCTCGTCCAGTGACAGTGCATCGTAGGCTTTCAACCCCTTACCCACTAGACGTGATGAAACTAATGCTGCCCATTTAACCTCCGGCCAGTCATACTCACGACACTTCTTTTCGAAACGAGCAAAAAAGTCAGTCACTGCTGTCTCATCAAATGCGGGTACTAACTTAATTAAATGCGAAAGTGAGTCTGTAACCCGGTGCCCACCACCGAGATGACGCCCCGTGGTCTCTACTCTAGACTTCTCGACATCCATTTCAGCCTGGTACCTGGTTGCATCCTGATTGGCTTGGATTCTAGCAACCTCTATGCGTTCTATACTAGCCTGTTGTATCTGAGTCTCCTGCAGCTTAATCCGTTCTATACTAGCCTGTTGTATCTGAGTCTCCTGCAGCTTAAACTTAGCTAGTTCTAGCTGAAATAACATCTCAGGAGACAGGCCTGGGGGGGGAGAGCACAAAATGGGGGATCCACACCGAGACGTGTTTACGGGTAAGCCAGCTTGCCCTTGAGAACCCTCCTGCTGCATCGTGCTAAGACTCGCTGGCTGAGGGCCCAGCTCAGGGGTAGAGTGGAATGGAGGCTTGGAGGGAACCCCCAAGACCCCACTCCACCCACCGCCCCATCGCCATCACCCAACAAACATGCCACCAAATTCTTCTTGGGCCAACTGTCAGGACAGTCCCGCCCCAAAACCGTGGCTAAACAGCGAAGACCGTAACAATCAATAGCCTGCAGGCGCTGTTCGGTCAAAGGTGTCTGCAAAAATGCCCGGGCATCCCTCTCTCCACTTATAACACTCCCCTCCCTAAATATCTGTTGTACTTGCTGGTCACTAGGCTGTACCGTGTTATCCTCCCCGTAAATGATGAGTCATTAGACATAGTGCTGGTTATACAATTGCTGTTCATAAAAAAAAAGAAGTGCTTATTACTAATTGCAGTCTCGACTCACAAAATGTTAAAGATGCTTGAATGACTCTACTCTAAACACCCCTAACGAAACAATCTGCAAGTCCACCAATACAATAATGACACAATAAAAATTCCTCCAATATGCAAGAAAATTCTAGCCAGCTCTACTAGGTAGCATAGAATAGTTCTCCAAAAACATGTGATAGGATACTACTGAATCTTGTGCAAGGTCGCCATTTTGTTACGGCTGGATCGGCAATACATATTCGGGATTCTTGATCGTAGGACAGAAATGGCCTATGTGACAACGACACGCTCGATTCCAGTCCCAAATACTATATGCTCCAGACAACAAAAGCACCAACGCCCTACAGAGTTATCGTCTATGGTAACGAGGTACCTTAACTCGGCGAAAGTGTACAACAGGGGTAGGCTATGAGGCTAAACTCCCTCAGACATTTATAGGTTACGTTATTACTAAAGAAATGCAATACTCAAGAAACTACGTTAATATTAAGCCTCTAATAATGTAGAATAGAAACAGGCTAAAGGTATGACAGTGAAATGCTAAAAGACAAATGTACACGCCTACTTGAAAGCGCGTGCACTAGAATAACTGTCCCCTACTAACATGCACTAGCATGTAGCATACAAGATGTTCATGACCCAGTAGATACCTAATAATACACATGGAAGGAACATAAATAGTAGTCACTTATTATAATAATGAATCTATACTTGGAATAACTAAAAGGTTGCAGGCAACAGT
The DNA here is from genome assembly GCA_037953745.1 of Lithodes maja. NCBI lineage: Eukaryota > Metazoa > Arthropoda > Malacostraca > Decapoda > Lithodidae > Lithodes > Lithodes maja. The sequence continues at coordinate 23,092 of JBAKBP010030528.1, read as the reverse complement.
ACTGCGCCGGTAGCCTACTACCGCATAGGCTACTTCGCTTCTCTCACTCTGTCTCCCCTCTGAGTCCGTATGCGCCCTACGCAATAGAACTCTGGAAACAGCAGCAAAACGACAGTGCAGTTAATTGATACATGAAAGTATTAATAGTGTTGTCTTGTGTGTGAGTAATGTGTATTGTAAAGTGTTATATACATAAACTTAAAGAGAGCTGCAATGCATAGTAAAATAAAGATATCACCCACTCATCATCCCCATGTGTTCTAGCTAGCAGGCCAAGTCACAGGAACAACGAGTCCCAGCACCGAAAGCGAGAACCCAGGAAAAGACTGCAGAGAACACAAGGACAGATAAATTACGTTACTCTACTATACCGGCACTACGAGCGAGCTGTAGTCTCTGGTACTGCACTCGCTCCTGGCTCGGTAGGCAAATCAAGGCTAAGTCCTCGCCCCTCTACAGACAACTCCTGGGCATGGTCGGGCTCTTACACATGGCACTAGTCTAGTCACAAATTGGATGATGAGCTGTGCATATAACTCGTGAACATGTAGAACGTTCACCAACTATCCTCATCAAGAAGATCGCTGTTCACATTAACCCCTTAAATCTAATACATGTAAATATATGCTTGTCCTAAGAGTAATACGAGAGGTGAGTGCTGAAACTCCTTTAGGACCTCAAGGGAAGGGTATGCATTTAAATAGAGAGAAGAATGAAATGAGAGTAATGTCGTCAGAGAGAAAGAGTGCAACCGTGAGAAATTGGGAGAGAGGGCAAGGGATGTTAGAATCTCAAAGGTTCTAGGCAACCTGATCATGGAACACACAGCGAGCCTCCAGGCAATGTGCAGCACGACAACATGGGCAGCCCAGGCAGCATAGGCAGGCGGCAATGGACTACCAACCCTGTCGCACCTAGCTATAAGCGCAGGGCTGCCAACCGGTCCATACGTCTGGCAACCACCACTCCGGCAGCGTGGCGCGTTGCTACCCTCTCGCTCTGAAAACTAACTCACTCTCTCTCTCTGAACTCCCATTGTCTTATCTATCAACTTCTCTATTGATACCACATATTAAATGGAAGGTCTCGACATGGCTTAAAACAAAACCCACCACTGGTTAGCACATGACGAGACCTTTGCAGAGATACAAAGAACATAGTTATACGTTGTCACACTCAATATAAGCAGCCAGCACGGTACAGCGGTACAGCGGTACCACACAGTGGCGGTACAGTGGAGTACCAAGGAGTACAATCAGGTTGCGTTGCCACGCACTGGGTGCGTCACAGGATCTAAAATCCCCCTAAAAACTAGGCTAGTTAAGATTGAATTGACAAAATAATATTATCTCAAAAAATATTTTCTGAGATTGTACACTAAAGTGAATTGGTCTTGTATGGTGGAGACATAAAACGGAATTTAGAGCCCCTATAACTAGGCTATCTACACGAGACGTAGACAAATAATAGAGCTAAAATCCCCCTAAAAACTACGCTAGTTAAGATTGAATTGACAAAATAATATTCTCTCAAAAAATATTTTCTGAGATTGTACACTAAAGTGAATTGGTCTTGTATAGTGGAGACGTAAAACGGGATTTAGAGCCACTAAACTAGGCTATCTACACGAGACGTAGACATATAATAGAGCTAAAATCACCCTAAAAACTAGGCTAGTTAAGATTGAATTGACAAAATAATATTCTCTCAAAAAATATTTTCTGAGATTGTATACTAAAGTGAATTGGACTTTTATGGTGGAGACACGAAACGGGATTTAGAGCCTCTATAACTAGGCTATCTACACGAGACGTAGACATATAATAGAGCTAAAATCACCCTAAAAACTAGGCTAGTTAAGATTGAATTGACAAAATAATATTCTCTCAAAAAATATTTTCTGAGATTGTACACTAAAGTGAATTGGTCTTGTATAGTGGAGACATAAAACGGGATTTAGAGCCCCTATAACTAGGCCTATCTACACGAGACGTAGACATATAATCGAGCTAAAATCACCCTAAAAACTAGGCTAGTTAAGATTGAATTGACAAAATAATATTCTCTCAAAAAATATTTTCTGAGATTGTACACTAAAGTGAATTGGTCTTGTATGGTGGAGACACGAAACGGGATTTAGAGCCCCTATAACAAGGCTATCTACACGAGACGTAGACATATAATAGAGCTAAAATCACCTGTGACGCACCCAGTGCGTGCAACGCAACCTGATTGTACTCCTTGGTACTCCACTGTACGCCACTGTGCGGTACCTCTGTACCGCTGTACCGTGCTGGCTGCCTATATTGAGTGTGACAACGTATAACTATGTTCTTTGTATCTCTGCAAAGGTCTCGTCATGTGCTAACCAGTGGTGGGTTTTGTTTTAAGCCATGTCGAGACCTTCCATTTAATATGTAGTATCAATAGAGAAGTTGATAGATAAGACAATGGGAGTTCAGAGAGAGAGAGTGAGTTGGGCTTCAGAGCGAGAGGGTAGCAATGCGCCACGCTGCCGGGGGGGTGGTTGCCAGACGTATGGACCGGTTGGCAGCCTTGCGCTTATAGCTAGGCGCGACAGGGTTGGTAGTCCATTGCCGCCTGCCTATGCTGCCTGGGCTGCCCATGTTGTCGTACTGCACATTGCCTGGAGGCTCGCTGTGTGTTCCATGATCAGGTTGCCTAGAACCTTTGAGATTCTATCATCCCTTGCCCTCTCTCCCAACTTCTCACGGTTGCACTCTTTCTCTCTGACGACATTACTCTCATTTCATTCTTCTCTCTATTTAAATGCATACCCTTCCCTTGAGGTCCTAAAGGAGTTTCAGCACTCACCTCTCGTATTACTCTTAGGACAAGCATATATTTACATGTATTAGATTTAAGGGGTTAATGTGAACAGCGATCTTCTTGATGAGGATAGTTGGTGAACGTTCTACATGTTCACGAGTTATATGCCCAGCTCATCATCCAATTGTGACTAGACTAGTGCCATGTGTAAGAGCCCGACCATGCCCAGGAGTTGTCTGTAGAGGGGCGAGGACTTAGCCTTGATGTGCCTACCGAGCCAGGAGCGAGTGTAGTACCAGAGACTACAGCTCGCTCGTAGTGCCGGTAGAGTAGAGTAACGTAATTTATCTGTCCTTGTGTTCTCTGCAGTCTTTTCCTGGGTTCTCGCTTTCGGTGCTGGGACTCGTTGTTCCTGTGACTTGGCCGGCTAGCTAGAACACATGGGATGATGAGTGGGTTATATCTTTATTTTACTATGCATTGCAGCTCTCTTTAAGTTTATGTATGTAACACTTTACAATACACATTACTCACACACAAGACAACACTATTAATACTTTCATGTATCAATTAACTGCACTGTCGTTTTGCTGCTGTGTCCGGAGTTCTGTTGCGTAGGGCGCATACGGACTCAGAGGGGAGACAGAGTGAGAGAAGCGAAGTAGCCTATGCGGTAGTAGGCTACCGGCGCAGTACTGTTGCCTGCAACCTTTTAGTTATTCCAAGTATAGATTCATTCTTATAATAAGTGACAACTATTTATGTTCCTTCCATGTGTATTATTAGGTATCTACTGGATCATGAACATCTTGTATGCTACATGCTAGTGCATGTTAGTAGGGGACAGTTATTCTAGTGCACGCGCTTTCAAGTAGGCGTGTACATTTGTCATTTAGCATTTCACTGTCATACCTTTAGCCTGCTTCTATTCTACATTATTAGAGGCTTAATATTAACGTAGTTTCTTGAGTATTGCATTTCTTTAGTAATAACGTAACCTATAAATGTCTGAGGGAGTTTAGCCTCATAGCCTACCCCTGTTGTACACTTTCGCCGAGTTAAGGTACCTCGTTACCATAGACGATAACTCTGTAGGGCGTTGGTGATTTTGTTGTCTGGAGCATATAGTATTTGGGACTGGAATCGAGCGTGTCGTTGTCACATAAGCCATTTCTGTCCTCCGATCAAGAATCCCGAATATGTATTGCCGATCCAGCCGTAACAAAATGGCGACCTTGCACAAGATTCAGTAGTATCCTATCACATGTTTTTTGGAGAACTATTCTATGCTACCTAGTAGAGCTGGCTAGAATTTTCTTGCATATTGGAGGAATTTTTATTGTGTCATTATTGTATTGGTGGACTTGCAGATTGTTTCGTTGGGGGTGTCTAGAGTAGAGTCATTCAAGCATCTTTAACATTTTGTGAGTCGAGACTGCAATTAGTAATAAGCACTTTTTTTTTTTTATGAACAGCAATTGTATAACCAGCACTATGTCTAATGACTCATCATTTACGGGGGAGGATAACACGGTACAGCCTAGTGACCAGCAAGTACAACAGATATTTAGGGAGGGGAGTGTTATAAGTGGAGAGAGGGATGCCCGGGCATTTTTGCAGACACCTTTGACCGAACAGCGCCTGCAGGCTATTGATTGTTACGGTCTTCGCTGTTTAGCCACGGTTTTGGGGCGGGACTGTCCTGACAGTTGGCCCAAGAAGAATTTGGTGGCATGTTTGTTGGGTGATGGCGATGGGGCGGTGGGTGGAGTGGGGTCTTGGGGGTTCCCTCCAAGCCTCCATTCCACTCTACCCCTGAGCTGGGCCCTCAGCCAGCGATTCTTAGCACGATGCAGCAGGAGGGTTCTCAATGGCAAGCTGGCTTACCCGTAAACACGTCTCGGTGTGGATCCCCCATTTTGTGCTCTCCCCCCCCAGGCCTGTCTCCTGAGATGTTATTTCAGCTAGAACTAGCTAAGCTTAAGTTGCAAGAGAGTCAACAGGCTAGTATAGAACGGATTAAGCTGCAGGAGACTCAGATACAACAGGCTAGTATAGAACGCATAGAGGTTGCTAGAATCCAAGCCAATCAGGATGCAACCAGGTACCAGGCTGAAATGGATGTCGAGAAGTCTAGAGTAGAGACCACGGGGCGTCATCTCGGTGGTGGGCACCGGGTTACAGACTCACTTTCGCATTTAATTAAGTTAGTACCCGCATTTGATGAGACAGCAGTGACTGAGTTTTTTGCTCGTTTCGAAAAGAAGTGTCGTGAGTATGACTGGCCGGAGGTTAAATGGGCAGCATTAGTTTCATCACGTCTAGTGGGTAAGGGGTTGAAAGCCTACGATGCACTGTCACTGGACGAGAGTGTCGTGTATGGACTGGTGAAGGAGGCTGTGCTCCGGGCCTACGAACTGCAACCCGAAACTTATAGATTGAAGTTCCGTGGCGTGAATAAGAAGAGCGACGTCAGTTTTATGGAGCACGCACGGGACTTAACAGATGCAGGTAATAACTGGTTTCGGTCCGAGCACGCAGAGTCGGCTGAGGAAATTAAGCAACTTTTCTATCTGGAACAGTTTTACAAATGTACTGGAACCGATCTAACGCTGAACATTAAGGAAAAATGTCCCAAGACAGTAGAGGAGGCTGCCAAGATGGCAGACCTCAGATTATCATTGATTCGTGGTTGCGGTGCCGCTCAGAGGGCTGAGTCAGGGCAGAAGGGGCGCTATACCCCACCCACCAGAGTTTTCGATAATAACAAATCCTATGACACACATAACCACACTAAAAGCATTGCACCTAATAACACCTACAAACACAAGCCTCTCCCGTTTACTAAAGGTCAGGCCCCTTCTTCGCCCGCACAAGGGAAGAAGCCCATTGGGGATGTGAAATGTTACAAATGTCAGAAGCTAGGCCATTATTCACGTGAGTGCCCTAGTAACACTCCCGCTAAGCCGGTGTCATTGGTTCACAGTATCGGTGTGTCTCTGAAGGCTGCAGCAACTGCCCAGGGTAGGTTGTCAGCAGCTGAGGCACACGCGGTAAAGAAGCGTACGGAAGGCTCGACACCTGTCCGGGACACTTTCTGTAACCATCGGGGACACGGGTTTGTGAGCTGGGGGAGTGAACTACGGAGGGTTGACTTGCTGAGGGATACGGGGGCTTCGCAAACTTTGTTGAGGAACTTCACAGGGAAACCGATAAATGCGGCCAGAGTTGTTGTGGTGCAGGGTATAAATGCTACGAGGTCATACCCACTTGTGAGGTTGGAGTTGAGAGTGGGAGAGGTGTGCAGGGAGCTGGATGTAGGGATCGTTGAGTGTTTGCCAGTTGAGGGCGTCGACCTTCTTCTCGGCAACGACTTTGCGGTGCCCACTTCCGGGACTCCACCCTTAGTCGTTGCCGAGAGGGCGGCCGACGTGGATGGTGAGAATCGGGAATGGGTTGGGAGGTGCCAACAGGATGAGATGGCCTGTGTGGTAACCCGATCTCGCTCTGCGGCTCCTGCACAGCCTAGCACTCAACCTCGGGGACAGTGGAGGAAGGATCAGGAGAAGGTTGCTAAGGGCAGGAAAAGGGACATTGATTCTGCTGCACTTCTCGGTGATTCGGTACTTGGACCTATAATAAACACGGGAGTTGACTCTGGCCCAGATATGGTGTGTAACAAGGCAGAGTTGGGTAAGACTTCGCGTGAGGCAAGAGCTGTAGCGAGAGCCACTAAGGCAGTAGAGCCTACTAGCCGGGGTAATGTCTTATTACAAAACCATCTTGATGCATTGACGCCCAGGGACATTAGTGAGCAGCAGCTGCAAGACGCTAGCCTAGCTCGTTATAGCAATGGTGCCATAGAGTTGGAGGAAGATGGGGATGCGAAGCCGGGAGATTTCTTTAGGCTCAACAGGATATTGTACCGCAGATTTCTAGACCCCAAATCGAAGTGGGAGGGCGGTGCGAGGGTAGTAGACCAGGTGGTTGTTCCAAATAAGTATAGAGAGTCCTTATTGTGTCTGGCGCATGATGTGCCGGTGGCGGGTCATTTGGGGGTAACAAAAACATTGGCGGCATTGGGCAGGTTTTTCTGGTGGCCTGGGGTCAAGGCTGATGTCTGTGCATGGGTGGCTGGGTGTGCGACCTGCCAGACAACGGGGAAGCCTAACCAGACCATCCCGAAGGCACCTTTGTTTCCCATACCTGTCACCGGGCCTCCGTTCAGCAAAGTTGTAGTAGATTTGGTTGGCCCTTTCCCGCCTACTAGTAGTGGCAATAAATTCCTGTTGACAATCATGGATGTGGCTACGAGATACCCGGACGCATACCCCATGAGAAACGGCTCGGCAAAGGCAGTTGTTAAAAACTTATTATTGTTCTGTTCCCGTTATGGATTTCCACGTGAGGTGCAGTCAGACCAGGGGAGCAATTTTACATCCAAATTGTTCAAGCAAACCCTTCAGTTGCACGGTATATGTTCTGTAGTGTCGTCAGCCTACCATCCCGAGAGTCAGGGAGTCTTGGAGCGGTGGCACTCGACCCTGAAGAGTATGCTACGCTGTTACTGTGCAGAACATGACACTGATTGGGATTTGGGTCTGCCGTATGTTCTGTTCGCTGCACGTGAAGTCCCAGGAGAGAGCCTGGGGTTCAGTCCAAATCAACTAGTCTTTGGCCATAATGTGAGAGGACCTTTAAGTATGGTGAAAGAGATCTGGGAGGGCGAAGAGAAGCCGGGGTCTGTACTTAAATATATCCTTGAGAGCCGGGAGAGACTTATAGGTTGCATGGCAGTGGCAGGTAATAACTTGGTTAATGCACAGGCGGTCATGAAGCACCAGTATTTTTTTTTTTTTTTTTTTTTTTCTATGTGATTGAGGGAGGCAAAAGGCATAAATGCCTATAGCGAGTGCCTCCCCCATAGTTGAAAGAGTGACAGGGCCAAAATCAAGGGACGTTCGAGCCAAAATGCCTGGACACACAGAGTTTGAAGCAATTTAAGTCATAGGAAGAGGGAAAGACTGATTCTGGGAGAGAGTTCCAGAGCTCAGATGTTGAGTAGAAGAAAGTTTGAGAGTAACGTTTCACTCTTGGGTTGGAGAGTTGCACAGAGTAGGGGTGGGATTGAGTTGCAAGACGGGTACCACGTGCCCTACGTAAAGGAGGTGGTATGCACTGGGATAGCTCTGAGGAACACTGATTATTATAGTAGCGATAGAATAGCGAGAGAGATGCAACATTGCGGCGGAGAGAGAGAGATTGCAGAGAGTTGGTGAGTGGACGGGAGTTAATGATACGAAAGGCCTTCCTTTCAACTTTGTCTAGGAGAGCGGTGTGAGAGGAACCTCCCCACACATGTGAACAATACTCAATACAAGGGCGCACTATGCCCCTGTACAGAGCAAGAAGCTGTGCAGGGGAAAAGAACCCCCTAAGGCGGTTGAGCACACCCAGCTTCTGGGAGGCTGCCTTAGCAAGACTGGTAATATGGTCCTTCCAAATGAGAGCAGAAGAAAAAGAGACACCAAGAATATTGAGAGAAGATGAAGGGTTGATTTTTGTATTGTTGAAGAATAAGGGATAGTCCGCTGGGAGATCCTGACGGGTAGATAGATGGAGAAATTGGGTTTTGGAAGCATTAAAGTTAACAAGGTTTTCTCTGCCCCAATTGGAAATAGTATTTAGATCAGAATTTAAGAGTTCTATGGCTTCATTACGTTTGTCGTTGAGGGATTGCTGGCTGGGGCGTTCTGAAAAACTAATGGAGTAGTGTAAGGTTGAGTCGTCTGCGTATGAATGGATGGGAATTAAGGTACAGTTAAGGAGATCATTTATAAAAATTAGAAAGAGAATAGGAGATAGGACAGAGCCCTGAGGAACACCGGAGTTTATAGGGTGAGGAAGTGAACAATGGCCATCCACAACCGCAGCTATGGAACGGCCGGAAAGGAAATTAGAGACAAAGGCACAGATGGAGGGATAGAAACCGAAGGAGGGTAGTTTAGAAATTAAAGATTTATGCCAGACTCTATCGAAGGCTTTCGATATGTCTAGTGCAATAGAAAAAGTCTCACCGAAGTCCCGAAAGGAGGATGACCAAGAGTTAGTAAGATATGAAAGAAGATCACCAGTAGAGCGACCCTTAAGGAAGCCATACTGGCGATCTGAGAGCAGATTATGAGAAGAGAAATGCTTAAGAAATTTGGAAGCAAGAATAGTTTCAAAAACTTTAGAAAGACAAGAGATAAGAGCAATTGGACGATAGTTGGAGGGTTGAGAGCGGTCACCCTTCTTTGGGACAGGTTGAATGTGAGCAAACTTCCAGCATGAAGGGAAGACGTTAGAGGATAGACAGAGACGAAAGAGTTTGCCTAGGCAGGGAGTCAGCACGGAAGCACAGTTTTTGAGAACAACAGGAGGAACACCGTCCGGACCGTACGCCTTATTAGTGTTAAGCCCAGAGAGGGTAGAAAGTACATCTTTAGAAGAGATTAGAATATTAGGCATAAGTACAAAGGAGTACAAAGGAAATCAAGCAACAACAGATCTAGTGACCCTTCTAGGCTGCTTGTCCTCCAAAACACTGAGGATCAAGTGTCCAAACAGTGGTTTAGAGTGGGTAAGGGAACATTGGAAAGGGAACTACTGCCCTGCCAATAACGTGGCAGGACTAGGAAGTTAGTAGGGGACATATGGGTTAGTAACTGAGGGGAGGATAAAGTTATTCATTTACAAACGCAGTCAGTCGCGGGTTTGATGCGAGATATTTGTCTAGGCGGAATTTAAATGAATCAACGGTGCTGCAGTCTATAACGTTTCGGGGAAGCCCATTCCACAAGTTGACAACTCGATTGAAGAAGAAATTCTTAGATTCGTGCGAGTTAAAAGATTTACCAATAATTTTGCAACCGTTTCCCTGTGTGTAATTAGATTGGTCGATAGTGAAGTACTTACTACAGTTCATATTGTCGATGCCTTTGATGATTTTGAACACTTGAATTAAGTCGCCTCTTAATCTGCGCTGGGTTAAAGGAAATAGATTTAATTCTCTAAGACGCTCTTCGTATGGTTTGTTCTTTAGGCTAGGTATCATTTTGGTAACTCTACGTTGAACTCGTTCTAGCTTGTTTATATCTTTTTGGTAATAAGGGCACCAGGATTGAACGCAGTAAGAGAGAGGAGGGCGGAGAGGGAGGAATAGCACCGGAATCATCCAAGGTGGAGTTTCTAGCAAAAGTTTGAGCGAAGAGTTTAGCTTTGTCAGAGGAAGAAGTGATGGTTGTGCCATCAGAGTGGGAAAGGGGAGGGAAAGACGAGGAAGAGAAATTGTTGGAGAGGTTTTTGGCTAGATGCCAGAAAGCTTGGGAAGAGCTAGAGTTGGATAGTTCAGTGCATTTATTATTGATGAAAGAGTGTTTGGCAAGTCGAAGAACAGATTTGGCTTGATTCCGGGCAGAAACATATGAAGAATGAGAGTCTTGAGTTTTAAGGCGTCGGTACCGTTTGAATGCTTCCTCCTTATTGCGGACAGCAGTAGAACAGGCGTGAGTAAACCAAGATTTTTTAGCATTAGTCTGAGAGAAAGAGAATGGAATGTATGCTTCCATGCCCGATAGGATTACCTCGGTAATGCGTTCAGCACTCTCCGAGGGTCCTCGGCCATGGAAGCAGAAATCATTCCATGGGAAATCAAAGAAGTACTGCCGAAGAGCCTCCCAGTCGGCAGCGCCAAAGTGCCACAAGCGCCGCCGGCTAGGAGGATCGGGTGGCTGTACTGGAGAGATAGGACAGGTGACAGAGATAAGTTTATGGTCACGCCAAGGTGAAGCTTCGGGAGTTTTCGGTGGGTCAGGAGGTAATGTTGCTTTTACCTTTGCCTGGACACCCCCTTTCTGCCAAGTTTATTGGGCCGTATGTGGTGGCTAAGAAACTGTCCGACCTTGATTATCTCGTTGCAACACCTGACCGTAGGAAAAAACATCAGTTATGTCATGTTAACCTCATGAAAGAGTATGTGAGACGCCCCTCAGAGCCTCTCACTGTCCCTGTGCTGGCCTGCAGCGGCCAGGGTGGAGAAGGAGGTGGGGACAGTCATGATGCTGAGGAGGATAGCTGGGACTGTGTCATTTCCGCGGAACAGTGGGCGAGGAATACTGAACAAGAGGCTAGGCAAGCTGTAAGTCACCTGCCTGAGCACCAGGGTGCTGCTGTCCTAGGCCTGTTCAGGTCATACCCCTCTGTTTTCGCCGAACACCCAGGTCTCACTACTCAGGTAACGCACGACGTGGACGTCGGTGATAATGTGCCCTTCAAGTCAGTGCCCTACCGTGTGCCTCCGGTAAAGTTGCCAGCTTTACGGGAGGAGTTAAAGTACATGGTTGAGAGAGGGATGATCACTGAAGGTTATGTGAAGTGGACATCACCCATCACGTTGCAGCCAAAACCTGACGGCAAGGTGCGGTTCTGCATAGATTTTCGTAGGCTAATTGGCTTGACCACTACCAACCCTTACCCTTTGCCTCGAGTTGACGACAGCGTGGACAAGATAGGGAATGCAAAGTACCTTACTAAAATTGATCTTGTAAAAGGCTACTGGCAAGTACCCCTGTCGGACCGAGCTAAGCAAGTTTGTGGTTTTGTGGTAGATGGCAAGACCTACCAATGTAACGTAATGCCTTATGGGCTTAAGAACGCACCTGCCACGTTTCAGAACCTGATGAACGATATTTGTGACGAAATCCCTAACTGCACGGTCTACCTTGATGACGTGATAGTGTATGATGACGATTTTGAAAATCACCTAAGGCACTTAGAGACCCTGTTTGGGAAGTTGCACGATGCTGGGCTGGTGGTGAACCTGAGGAAGTGCGAGTTTGTAAAGGCTACTGTGCAGTATCTTGGCTTCGTGGTCGGGTTAGGCCGGGTGTGCCCCCCCCTGAGCAAGATACAGGCTATCAATATGTTTCCCAGGCCCACCACTAAGCGCCAGGTCATGCGGTTCCTAGGTATGATAGGCTATTATAGGCGCTTCATCCGGGGATACTCTACTGTCTTAGCACCGTTAACTGATCTACTGTCGAAGTCAGTGAAGTTCTGTTGGGCTGCGGAGTGTCAGAGGGCTTTCGACCTAGTCAAGCACCTGCTGTGTACACATCCGATTTTGAGAGCCCCAGACTTTTCCAGGAGTTTTCAGCTGGCGACTGATGCCAGCGGTGTGGGTGCCGGGGCAGTGTTACTGCAGACTGATTCCGAGGGCTTGGAACACCCAGTGAGCTTCTTTTCTCGCAAGTTTAATTCGGCACAAAGGAATTACTCGACTATAGAGAAGGAGCTTCTTGCTATCGTTTTGTCGCTCAAACATTTCGAAGTTTATGTTCCAGCCTACGGCCCGGTAGTGACGATTTATACGGACCATCATCCCTTGAAATTCCTAAATCAGTTTCACAATCGGAATATGCGGTTGACCAGGTGGTCCCTAATGCTCCAAGAGTATAATCTCAACATTCAGCATATTGCCGGGAGTGAGAACGTGATAGCAGATTGTCTATCAAGGGTTGATGATCCAGGATAGTCGTGCACGGTGTGTGGGTTGAGCAGGAGTAAAATTAGGCTATCATAACGCCGTCCAAAAAGATTATAAAACAATAAAATAAACGAGAATTTTTTTTTTTTAGTTTTGTAAGTCTTTATTGTTGTAGCATGATGCATGCGATATTGTGTTTTATGTATAATTCACACTTCAGTTGTTGTGCACCTTTTGCAATTAGTGGCAGCTAAGGGTAGCAGGTCGGTTGGTTGCCTGTCAGATTTTGATAATGCTTCTAAGGTCGATTATCTAAAATCTTGGGGGGGGCTGTGACGCACCCAGTGCGTGGCAACGCAACCTGATTGTACTCCTTGGTACTCCACTGTACCGCCACTGTGCGGTACCTCTGTACCGCTGTACCGTGCTGGCTGCCTATATTGAGTGTGACAACGTATAACTATGTTCTTTGTATCTCTGCAAAGGTCTCGTCATGTGCTAACCAGTGGTGGGTTTTGTTTTAAGCCATGTCGAGACCTTCCATTTAATATGTAGTATCAATAGAGAAGTTGATAGATAAGACAATGGGAGTTCAGAGAGAGAGAGTGAGTTGGGCTTCAGAGCGAGAGGGTAGCAATGCGCCACGCTGCCGGGGGGTGGTTGCCAGACGTATGGACCGGTTGGCAGCCTTGCGCTTATAGCTAGGCGCGACAGGGTTGGTAGTCCATTGCCGCCTGCCTATGCTGCCTGGGCTGCCCATGTTGTCGTACTGCACATTGCCTGGAGGCTCGCTGTGTGTTCCATGATCAGGTTGCCTAGAACCTTTGAGATTCTATCATCCCTTGCCCTCTCTCCCAACTTCTCACGGTTGCACTCTTTCTCTCTGACGACATTACTCTCATTTCATTCTTCTCTCTATTTAAATGCATACCCTTCCCTTGAGGTCCTAAAGGAGTTTCAGCACTCACCTCTCGTATTACTCTTAGGACAAGCATATATTTACCTGTATTAGATTTAAGGGGTTAATGTGAACAGCGATCTTCTTGATGAGGATAGATGGTGAACGTTCTACATGTTCACGAGTTATATGCCCAGCTCATCATCCAATTTGTGACTAGACTAGTGCCATGTGTAAGAGCCCGACCATGCCCAGGAGTTGTCTGTAGAGGGGCGAGGACTTAGCCTTGATGTGCCTACCGAGCCAGGAGCGAGTGTAGTACCAGAGACTACAGGTCGCTCGTAGTGCCGGTATAGTAGAGTAACGTAATTTATCTGTCCTTGTGTTCTCTGCAGTCTTTTCCTGCGTTCTCGCTTTCGGTGCTGGGACTCGTTGTTCCTGTGACTTGGCCTGCTAGCTAGAACACATGGGGATGATGAGTGGGTTATATCTTTATTTTACTATGCATTGCAGCTCTCTTTAAGTTTATGTATGTAACACTTTACAATACACATTACTCACACACAAGACAACACTATTAATACTTTCATGTATCAATTAACTGCACTGTCGTTTTGCTGCTGTGTCCGGAGTTCTGTTGCGTAGGGCGCATACGGACTCAGAGGGGAGACAGAGTGAGAGAAGCGAAGTAGCCTATGCGGTAGTAGGCTACTGGCGCAGTACTGTTGCCTGCAACCTTTTAGTTATTCCAAGTATAGATTCATTCTTATAATAAGTGACTACTATTTATGTTCCTTCCATGTGTATTATTAGGTATCTACTGGATCATGAACATCTTGTATGCTACATGCTAGTGCATGTTAGTAGGGGACAGTTATTCTAGTGCATGCGCTTTCAAGTAGGCGTGTACATTTGTCATTTAGCATTTCACTGTCATACCTTTAGCGTTTAGCCTGCTTCTATTCTACATTATTAGAGGCTTAATATTAACGTAGTTTCTTGAGTATTGCATTTCTTTAGTAATAACGTAACCTATAAATGTCTGAGGGAGTTTAGCCTCATAGCCTACCCCTGTTGTACACTTTCGCCGAGTTAAGGTACCTCGTTACCATAGACGATAACTCTGTAGGGCGTTGGTGCTTTTGTTGTCTGGAGCATATAGTATTTGGGACTGGAATCGAGCGTGTCGTTGTCACATAAGCCATTTCTGTCCTACGATCAAGAATCCCGAATATGTATTGCCGATCCAGCCGTAACACACCCTAAAAACTAGGCTAGTTAAGATTGAATTGACAAAATAATATTATCTCAAAAAATATTTTCTGAGATTGTACACTAAAGTGAATTGGTCTTGTATAGTGGAGACACGAAACGGGATTTAGAGCTCCTATAACTAGGCTATCTACACGAGACGTAAACATATAATAGAGCTAAAATCACCCTAAAAACTAGGCTATTTAAGATTGAATTGACAAAATAATATTCTCTCAAAATATATTTTCTGAGATTGTACACTAAAGTGAATTGGTTTGTATGGTGGAGACACGAAACGGGATTTAGAGCCCCTATAACTAGGCTATCCACACGACACGTAAACATATAATAGAGCTAAAATCACCCTAAAAACTAGGCGAGTTAAGATTGAATTGACAAAATAATATTCTCTCAAAAAATATTTTCTGAGATTGTACACTAAAGTGAATTGGTCTTGTATGGTGGAGACATAAAACGGGATTTAGAGCCTCTATAACTAGGCTATCTACACGAGACGTAGACATATAATAGAGCTAAAATCACCCTAAAAACTAGGCTAGTTAAGATTGAATTGACAAAATAATATTCTCTCAAAAAATATTTTCTGAGATTGTACACTAAAGTGAATTAGTCTTGTATAGTGGAGACATGAAACGGGATTTAGAGCCCCTATAACTAGGCTATCTACACGAGGCGTAGACATATAATCGAGCTAAAATCACCCTAAAAACTAGGCTAGTTAAGATTGAATTGACAAAATAATATTCTCTCAAAAAATATTTTCTGAGATTGTACACTAAAGTGAATTGGTCTTGTATGGTGGAGACACGAAATGGGATTTAGAGCCCCTATAACAAGGCTATCTACACGAGACGTAGACATATAATAGAGCTAAAATCACCCTAAAAACTAGGCTAGTTAACATTGAATTGACAAAATAATATTCTCTCAAAAAATATTTTCTGAGATTGTACACTAAAGTGAATTGGTCTTGTATGGTGGAGACACGAAACGGGATTTAGAGCCTCTATAACTAGGCTATATACACGAGACGTAGACATAATAATAGAGCTAAAATCACCCTAAAAACTAGGCTAGTTAACATTGAATTGACAAAATAATATTCTCTCAAAAAATATTTTCTGAGATTGTACACTAAAGTGAATTGGTCTTGTATAGTGGAGACACGAAACGGGATTTAGAGCCCCTATAACTAGGCTATCTACACGAGACGTAAACATATAATAGAGCTAAAATCACCCTAAAAACTAGGCTAGTTTAGATTGAATTGACAAAATAATATTCTCTCAAAAAATATTTTCTGAGATTGTACACTAAAGTGAATTGGTCTTGTATGGTGGATACATAAAACGGGATTTAGAGCCCCTATAACTAGGCTATCTACACGAGACGTAGACAAATAATAGAGCTAAAATCCCCCTAAAAACTAGGCTAGTTAAGATTGAATTGACAAAGTAATATTATCTCAAAAAATATTTTCTGAGAGTGTACACTAAAGTGAATTGGTCTTGTGTAGTGGAGACACGAAACGGGATTTAGAGCCCGTATAACTAGGCTATCTACACGAGATGTAGACATATAACGGATCTAAAATCCCCCTAAAAACTAGGCTAGTTAAGATTGAATTGACAAAATAATATTCTCTCAACAAATATTTTCTGAGATTGTACACTAAAGTGAATTGGTCTTGTATGGTGGATACATAAAACAGGATTTAGAGCCCCTATAACTAGGCTATCTACACGAGACGTAGACAAATAATAGAGCTAAAATCCCCCTAAAAACTAGGCTAGTTAAGATTGAATTGACAAAATAATATTATCTCAAAAAATATTTTCTGAGATTGTACACTAAAGTGAATTGGTCTTGTATGGTGGAGACACGAAACGGGAATTAGAGCCCCAATAACAAGGCTATCTACACGAGACGTAAACATATAATAGAGCTAAAATTACCCTAAAAACTAGGCTAGTTAAGATTGAATTGACAAAATAATATTCTCTCAAAAAATATTTTCTGAGATTGTACACTAAAGTGAATTGGTTTGTATGGTGGAGACACGAAACGGGATTTAGAGCCCCTATAACTAGGCTATCTACACGAGACGTAAACATATAGTAGAGCTAAAATCACCCTAAAAACTAGGCGAGTTAAGATTGAATTGACAAAATAATATTATCTCAAAAAATATTTTCTGAGATTGTACACTAAAGTGAATTGGTCTTGTATGGTGGAGACATAAAACGGGATTTAGAGCCTCTATAACTAGGCTATCTACACGACACGTAGACATATAATAGAGCTAAAATCACCCTAAAAACTAGGCTAGTTAAGATTGAATTGACAAAATAATATTATCTCAACAAATATTTTCTGAGATTGTACACTAAAGTGAATTGGTCTTGTATAGTGGAGACACGAAACGGGATTTAGAGCCCCTATAACTAGGCTATCTACACGAGACGTAGACATATAATAGAGCTAAAATCCCCCTATGTATGTGTATGTGTATATGTGTAATATGTGTATATGTACAGTACAGTATACAGTGTATGTTTGTATTTTTGCCTAAGTTGCCATAGTCTCTCTCCAGTGCCTCGGGTGTTTTGTGTGGATTGATCTTGATGGTGTTTCTGCACCCTGGTTGGAGACTTCGGCATCTCATATAATAATAATAATAATAATAATAATAATAAAAACTAGGCTAGTTAAGATTGAATTGACAAAATAATATTCAATCAAAAAATATTTTCTGAGATTGTACACTAAAGTGAATTGGTCTTGTATAGTGGAGACACGAAACGGGATTTAGAGCCCCTATAACTAGGCTATCTACATGAGACGTAGACATATAATAGAGCTAAAATCACCCTAAAAACTAGGCTAGTTAAGATTGAATTGACAAAATAATATTCTCTCAACAAATATTTTCTGAGATTGTACACTAAAGTGAATTGGTCTTGTATAGTGGAGACACGAAACGGGATTTAGAGCCCCTAAAACAAGGCTATCTACACGAGACGTAGACATATAATAGTGCTAAACTCACCCTAAAAACTAGGCTAGTTAAGATTGAATTGACAAAATAATATTATCTCAAAAAATATTTTCTGAGATTGTACACTAAAGTGAATTGGTCTTGTATGGTGGAGACACGAAACGGGATTTAGAGCCCCTATAACTAGGCTATCTACACGAGACGTAGACATATAATAGAGATAAAATTCCCCTAAAAACTAGGCTAGTTAAGATTGAATTGACAAAATAATATTCTCTCAAAAAATATGTTCTGAGATTGTACACTAAAGTGAATTGGTCTTGTATAGTGGAGACACGAAACAGGATTTAGAGCCCCTATAACTAGGCTATCTACACGAGACGTAGACAAATAATAGAGCTAAAATCCCCCTAAAAACTAGGCTAGTTAAGATTGAATTGACAAAATAATATTCTCTCAAAAAATATTTTCTGAGATATTACACTAAAGTGAATTGGTCTTGTATGGTGGAGACACAAAACGGGATTTAGAGCCCCTATAACTAGGCTATCTACACGAGACGTAGACATATAATAGAGATAACATTCCCCTAAAAACTAGGCTAGTTAAGATTGAATTGACAAAATAATATTCTCTCAAAAAATATTTTCTGAGATTGTACACTAAAGTGAATTGGTCTTGTATAGTGGAGACACGAAATGGGATTTAGAGCCCTTATAACTAGGCTATCTACATGAGATGTACAAAGAGTACAAAGAAAATCAAGCAACAACAGGTCTGGTGACCCTTCTAGGCTGCTTGTCCTCCAAAACACTGAGGATCAATTGTCCAAACAGTGGTTTACAGTGGGTAAGGGAACATTGGAAAGGGAACTACTGCCAAGGAACTAATGTCCGTGGCAGGAATAGGAAGTTAGTAGGGGACAGATGGGTTAGTAACTGAGGGGGAGGGGGGGGGGGGGATAAAATAAAGTTATTAATTTACAAACGCAGTCAGTCGTGGGTTTGATGCAAGATATTTGTCTAGGCGAATTTTAAATGAATCAACGGTGCTGCAGTCTATAACGTCTCGGGGAAGCCCATTCCACAAGTTGACAACTCGATTGAAGAAGAAATTCTTAGATTCGTGCGAGTTAAAATATTTGCCGATAATTTTGCACCCGTTTCCCCGCGTGTAATTAGATTGGTCGATAGTGAAGTACTTACTACAATTCATATTGTCGATGCCTTTGATGATTTTGAACACATGAATTAAGTCGCCTCTTAATCTGCGCTGGGTTAAAGGAAATAGATTTAATTCTCTAAGACGCTCCTCGTATGGTTTGTTCTTTAGGCTAGGTATCATTTTGGTAACTCTACGTTGAACTCGTTCTAGCTTGTCTATATCTTTTTGGTAATAAGGGCACCAGGATTGAACGCAGTATTCCAGAAGAGGGCGGACTAAGGAATTGTAAAGGGTTAGAATTACTTCTTTGGATTTATGCTCAAATGACCTGCCTATAAAGCCAATTATTTTGTTTGCTTTCTTAACAACATCTGAACATTGTTGAATCGGTTTTAGGTTACTCGATATTGTTACTCCCAGATCGGTTTCTCTGTTTACATTCTTGAGCTGAGTGCCATTCATCGAATAGTTTGCTTTCTCATTTTGGTATCCGATATGTAGTACTTTACATTTATCCGCATTGAAACTCATTTGCCAAATTTGGGCCCAACGTGACAACTTATCTAGATTGTGTTGCATATCGTCAATTTTTTTTTTTTTTTTTTGAGAGTACGCTATTTACAATTTTTGTATCGTCAGCAAATTTTGAGATTGTACAGGCGAGACCCTCATCTATGTCGTTGTTGTAAATTAGATTAAAATGTAAAACTTGCAAACTAAACAAACCAAAATTGGGACAAGGACAATATAAAGTCAAATTAAATTATCAAAATCGCTATGTGGAAACAACGCTTACTAAAATGAAAACTATTAAATAAAAGAACACAATCCACCACATCGGGTGTACATTACTATATGAGCAAGTTAATCTGTTTCCCAAGCAAACTAATCGCACATATAACAACGCACTATCGTCACGTTAAAGGAAGTAGTCAAGTTTGGGAAGTCCGGGACGTTCTGGCAAATTTTACTAAACTCTGCATGAATAAAGAAACTAAATGTTAAATGTCAAAATATTATTTAAAATCAAATTTGCAACATTTGAAAGAGAATTGGTCCTAGTACCGATCCCTGGGGTACCCCGCTACTCACATTGGTCCATTTAGATGCCTTACCGTTTATGACTACGCTTTGCTTTCTGTCGCAGAGCCAATTTTCTATCCATTTCAACACACCGTCTTGTATTCCTTGCGCTTTTAGTTTTAGCAGTAAACATTTGTGGGGAACTTTGTCAAAGGCCTTTTGAAAATCAAGGTATATAATATCTACAGCTTTACTCTCATCATAGAGATTGAGGATATCGTGGAAGAAGTCTAAGAGATTTGTTAAGCAGGAACGTTTGCTACGAAAGCCGTGTTGAGTATCTTTAAGTATGTTATTTTCCTCTAAGTGATTTACGAGTCTGTCTCTTATGAGCGTTTCTAGCATTTTACATACAACTGAGGTTAAGCTAATTGGACGATAGTTACTGGGTAGGGATTTGCTGCCTTTTTTGAAAATCGGTGTTACGTTAGCTAGCTTCCACGGTACCGACGCCTTAAAACTCAAGACTCTCATTCTTCATATGTTTCTGCCCGGAATCAAGCCAAATCTGTTCTTCGACTTGCCAAACACTCTTTCATCAATAATAAATGCACTGAACTATCCAACTCTAGCTCTTCCCAAGCTTTCTGGCATCTAGCCAAAAACCTCTCCAACAATTTCTCTTCCTCGTCTTTCCCTCCCCTTTCCCACTCTGATGGCACAACCATCACTTCTTCCTCTGACAAAGCTAAACTCTTCGCTCAAACTTTTGCTAGAAACTCCACCTTGGATGATTCCGGTGCTATTCCTCCCTCTCCGCCCTCCTCTCTCTTACTTATGCCTAATATCCTAATCTCTTCTAAAGATGTACTTTCTACCCTCTCTGGGCTTAACACTAATAAGGCGTACGGTCCGGACGGTGTTCCTCCTGTTGTTCTCAAAAACTGTGCTTCCGTGCTGACTCCCTGCCTAGGCAAACTCTTTCGTCTCTGTCTATCCTCTAACGTCTTCCCTTCATGCTGGAAGTTTGCTCACATTCAACCTGTCCCAAAGAAGGGTGACCGCTCTCAACCCTCCAACTATCGTCCAATTGCTCTTATCTCTTGTCTTTCTAAAGTTTTTGAAACTATTCTTGCTTCCAAATTTCTTAAGCATTTCTCTTCTCATAATCTGCTCTCAGATCGCCAGTATGGCTTCCTTAAGGGTCGCTCTACTGGTGATCTTCTTTCATATCTTACTAACTCTTGGTCATTCTCCTTTCGGGACTTCGGTGAGACTTTTTCTATTGCACTAGACATATCGAAAGCCTTCGATAGAGTCTGGCATAAATCTTTAATTTCTAAACTACCCTCCTTCGGTTTCTATCCCTCCATCTGTGCCTTTGTCTCTAATTTCCTTTCCGGCCGTTCCATAGCTGCGGTTGTGGACGGCCATTGTTCACTTCCTCACCCTATAAACTCTGGTGTTCCTCAGGGCTCTGTCCTATCTCCTATTCTCTTTCTAATTTTTATAAATGATCTCCTTAACTGTACCTTAATTCCCATCCATTCATACGCAGACGACTCAACCTTACACTACTCCATTAGTTTTTTAGAACGCCCCAGCCAGCAATCCCTCAACGACAAACGTAATGAAGCCATAGAACTCTTAAATTCTGATCTAAATACTATTTCCAATTGGGGCAGAGAAAACCTTGTTAACTTTAATGCTTCCAAAACCCAATTTCTCCATCTATCTACCCGTCAGGATCTCCCAGCGGACTATCCCTTATTCTTCAACAATACAAAAATCAACCCTTCATCTTCTCTCAATATTCTTGGTGTCTCTTTTTCTTCTGCTCTCATTTGGAAGGACCATATTACCAGTCTTGCTAAGGCAGCCTCCCAGAAGCTGGGTGTGCTCAACCGCCTTAGGGGGTTCTTTTCCCCTGCACAGCTTCTTGCTCTGTACAGGGGCATAGTGCGCCCTTGTATTGAGTATTGTTCACATGTGTGGGGAGGTTCCTCTCACACCGCTCTCCTAGACAAAGTTGAAAGGAAGGCCTTTCGTATCATTAACTCCCGTCCACTCACCAACTCTCTGCAATCTCTCTCTCTCCGCCGCAATGTTGCATCTCTCTCGCTATTCTATCGCTACTATAATAATCAGTGTTCCTCAGAGCTATCCCAGTGCATACCACCTCCTTTACGTAGGGCACGTGGTACCCGTCTTGCAACTCAATCCCACCCCTACTCTGTGCAACTCTCCAACCCAAGAGTGAAACGTTACTCTCAAACTTTCTTCTACTCAACATCTGAGCTCTGGAACTCTCTCCCAGAATCAGTCTTTCCCTCTTCCTATGACTTAAATTGCTTCAAACTCTGTGTGTCCAGGCATTTTGGCTCGAACGTCCCTTGATTTTGGCCCTGTCACTCTTTCAACTATGGGGGAGGCACTCGCTATAGGCAGTTATGCCTTTTGCCTCCCTCAATCACATAGAAAAAAAAAAAAAAAAAAAAGGCATAGTTCCAGACTGCAAGGATTTATTGAATAGCAATGTCAGTGGTTTGGAGAGTTCATCCTCAGCTTCCTTTAGAACTCTAGGTGAGATTGTATCAGGTCCGGGCGTTTTATTTACCTTGAGTTTATCTAAACAATTCAATACTTCTCTCTCTGTAACGGTGATATTGCTTGGAACATCCGAATTATCTATCTGAATCGTTGTGTGTGTGTGTGTGTGTGTGTGTGTGTGTGTGCGTGCGTGCGTGCGTGCGTGCGTGTGTGTGTGTGTGTGGGTGAGTGGGTGGGTGGGTGGGTGGGTGTGTGTGTGTGTGTGTGTGTGTGCGCGCGCGCGCGAAAATGTGACATGTGGATGAGTCTAGTCTCGTAAAGCCCGAATAACGGCATATGTATGTATGTAGACATATAATGTAGACATATAACGGAGCTAAAATCCCCCTAAAAACTAGGCTAGTTAAGATTGAATTGACAAAACAATATTCTCTCAAAAAATATTTTCTGAGATTGTACACTAAAGGGAATTGGTCTTGTATAGTGGAGACACGAAACGGGATTTAGAGCCCCTATAACTAGGCTATCTACACGAGATGTAGACATATAACGGAGCTAAAATCCCCCTAAAAACTAGGCTAGTTAAGATTGAATTGACAAAATAATATTCTCTCAAAACATATTTTCTGAGATTGTACACTAAAGTGAATTGGTCTTGTATAGTGGAGACACGAAACGGGATTTAGAGCCCCTATAACTAGGCTATCTACACGAGATGTAGACATATAACGGATCTAAAATCCCCCTAAAAACTAGGCTAGTTAAGATTGAATTGACAAAATAATATTCTCTCAACAAATATTTTCTGAGATTGTACACTAAAGTGAATTGGTCTTGTATGGTGGATACATAAAACGGGATTTAGAGC